>OZ012741.1:449921191-450018691 GCA_963859935.3 Lathyrus sativus | reverse complement strand
GAATTTTCTGCAACTTCTACTTATAATCTTCTTCACTTTCTTCCCAAACCACACTCGAGCTCAAATCCTCCATTAAAGAGTAGCAACTTCTTCATTGGAAGTGCTTTCTATTGAGCTTAGCTATCATCATCTTATAAATTCTTCTTGATTTTCTGGAGTAATATTGGATTTGGATTCATTTCAAGTGATTACTTCAAGCTTATTTGGAGTCGTCGTCGTAATTTGCTCAATTTCGCTACAGTTCGATTGTGAATTATGTTTTCTTTGGATTTCTTTGAGTATCTTCATCATAATCCATTTGCAACAACATCCAAGGAAAATCTCAGCCTTGTAGGTTGGTTAATTCTCAATCTTTTTATTGTCTTGATCGTTGTCGTATCATTTGCGATGTAGTTTCGATACTTTTTCTTGTTTGTGAATTGATTATGCCATGGTTTGATCTTCAATATTGATGTGCTAATTGATTCTATAAGTGATTATTTACTGGTTTTGGACATGATTTTCATGCATAATTGTTTGCCCTAACATGTGAAGGATTGCACAAATCATAAGTGGCCAAAAGTGCTTTTGAAAAATCAAATTTCAGCCACTGCTCCAGTGTTAATTGATGAACACTTTTGCACCTGCAAAGTGTTAATCGAATAACCATGTATTTTTAGCAAAAATTGCTTTCGTAAAAGGGTTAATTGATTAACACTTTTGCACTAGCAAAGTGTTAATCGATTAACACGGCTCCAGAATGCCATTTTTGTGCACTTTCATGTATTTTTGGCTTTCGTTCCTCTTTCAATTCCCATGGATTGATATGTTTGATTTTCATGGATGTTTTATGAGTCATTAAACTCTAGTTTAAAGCATGCTCTTGAATTTTCTGATGCTCGATTTTATGGATTTCACATTTGTGTGCATTTTTGGCATTGTATGATCATGCTCATGCTTGCATCCTTTGATCACGTGTTACATGATTTGTGATACATGCTAAATGTTTTTGGTACTGTTCTGCACCTTCCTTCATGTTTGCATTAAGTTTGTTTCTCATTGGAATAAACTTAGTCTTGTATAATCAATAATTCATCCTTTTGCTTTAATGATTTTTCATTCTTTGGAAAATTATTAGCATATCTTCCCCTTTTGAATAATTAATCGAAACTTTGTTTTGATTATTCGATCTTCCTTTTTCGCACCCTTTAGATCTTCTAGAGCTTTTTTTTCTCTTTTTCCCCCGTGGAGTTGAAGATTTGCAACGCATTGGAGCACTGTACAAAGTTTGTGCTGTTGTGTTGTCTGTTTCGCTTCTTGCACTACACTTTGGTGTTAGAGAATGAATGAGAGTGGATAATTCCTACACTCATTCTGGATATTTTTGGTAGGGGACGACTGACCCTGTCCCTGGAATAATAATCTTTATCTCCTTATTATGGTTTGCCTCATTTCTCCAGTCGAGTCAATACATGACCGCTTTTACCCTAACCTTTCCCTTGGAAGTTCTTTCTTTCAATTAAACTTATTTTCTCTTGTGGCCAATCCATTATTGGTTTCCCCTGAGATTTACACTCAATCCCTTTTGCTTGTTTGATCAACTGTCCTTTGGTTAAAACCTAATTCTCCTCTTCCTGAATGAAGTTGATTCTTTTTTTCTTCGGTTAAACACGATCTTCCTGTTAAAACCTAATCCCTACCTGAGTTTTTAACCTTCCTTTGGTTCTCTCTCATTCTTGTTTGGTTCAACACTTCCCTTTATCTAAAATACCATTTGCTTTTCTAAGTTAATCACAATCTGTCTGTTAACTTACGGATCTTTCTTGGGTTAATCACCTTTTCCAGTTAATCACCCATTTTTTGGTTGATCACGGCCCGCCCGTTTAAACAAGTTTCCTTTGGGTTAATCACCTTCTCTCGGTTAATCACCCTTTTTCTCAGTTAACATACTGAGTTTCTCTTAAGTTAATCACCTTTTCTTGATTAATCACTCATTCTTTTCGGTTAATCACAATCCGTTTGTTAAACACCGAATGCCCTTCAATTAGCAACATTTCTCTGGTTCAAATACTGACACCTTTTGGTTAGTAACCTTTTTTGTTTCAAATACCCTTTCCTTCGGTCAAGTACTATTTGTTCAGTTAGTGTACCATTTATTGGGTCACAACCTTTGCTTGGTTCTACACCCGTCCTTATGGTTGATCACCGTTTACTGGTTAAAACCAACCCCTCTTCTGTTTTTGGTTAACCATTATTTATCAGTTAATATACCGCTGTCCCATCTGAGTTAGCAACTGTTCTTTGGTTCAGTACTCTCTGGTTCTTTAAAGTCCATCTGTTGACACCAAAATTTTTTCTTTTCCCACAGAGTCTTACTTTTATCTTTCTTCGGTCAATCACTGTCTGCCAGTTAATGCACTAAGTCTCCTGTGGATCCTACCTTTACTTTGATTCTTGTCCCTTTATTTCTTTCAGCTCCGATGCCATTCTGTTGTTTCCTCCCTAATGGAGTCATTATTTTTTCTTCTGCATTCCCCGGTAGAGCTTTTAAGTTGCTTTCGTGCTCCCTGGTTAAGTTCACATTTCTTTCTTAGTTTTGACATCATTTCTCTTGTATTCCCCAGTTGGGTCTTGCTTCCTCTTTTCTCTTTTGGGTTTGACCCCATCTCTTTTTTCCTTTTCTTTTAGCGTTAGTTCCCCTAACTACTTAGGCTCTGATTTCCTCATTACACTATGAGGGTATGTAGGCATAAGATTGCGGAATCTTGGCGAGCTACCTTCCACCGTCCTTCTTTCTTTCCGGTCCACCTATATTTTCTGTCTTTTTCCTGGTTCCCTGAACCGCGGAGCTCTGACTTGCTCATTGCACTATGAGGGTACATAGGCGCGAGGGCCCCAATCCTCCGCAAGAGCACTTTCCTTTCTTTCTTTCCTTCCTTTCTTTTTCTCTTCTCTCCTTCTTCTTTTTTTGTAGCTAGAAGCCTTTATATAGATAACCCACCAAAGCCGAGAAGTAAGCGAAATGGTTCCCGTCGAGTATGACAAATGCTTAAGGTGCTAGTACCTTCCTTTCGCATAACCGACCCCCTTTCCCATTTCTCCTCCCTTGGGTTCTATCAATATTTCCCCTGTCCTCTGGGACTAAATAAAGTTCGGTTGCGACTCTGTTGTTTCTTTGAGTGTGTGATTCACTCAAGTATAATTCTGCTAGCTTTAGGTCTAAAACAATATTTTTAATTTAAAATTTGAAAAATGCTGCAAACTTGTTAACTCAGGTATCCTTTTAACTAACTTAACAAGTATTGTAGAAAAATTGAAAAATGCTTTGTTTGAATGCACCTTTTCATCATATATTATCATGGCATCCCTTCATCATTTCTCTTATTAAATTTCAGAATTTCTATAACTATTGCCATGACTTTTGAATGGTTTCTTTCATCATTATAAATTCATTTTAAATTATAAAAATATTAAAAATCTCTCTACAATTATTTTCTACACATCTTTCATACTTAGATATTTTTTGAAATACATTTTCATATTATTATCATAAAAGTATCTTGAGCACTTAGAGAGAATTTGTCTTAAATTTTAATACTTGAAAGAGAAGAAGGTTTTGTTCTAAGTCTTATAGAATACTACAAATCTTCTTATATTTATTTTATTGAAATTGTTGTAAAATATTCTAAGCTCCAAGGATTGTTTGGAATTAGGTATATACTATAAGAAGGAGGATTGTTTCTTCTTATAGGGTTTAGTGTAATCCTTATTGTCCAGGATTATTGGAAGCAAGAGAGTTGAGTTTGAGATGACTGTTCTCATTTTAACTTAGTGAAAAATCCAAGAGGGTTATTTTTGGTATTTTGCTAGAGTCTTGTATAGGAATACTAGGTGTGTCTTGTCCTAA
Source organism: Lathyrus sativus (assembly GCA_963859935.3). Lineage (NCBI taxonomy): Eukaryota > Viridiplantae > Streptophyta > Magnoliopsida > Fabales > Fabaceae > Lathyrus > Lathyrus sativus. The sequence continues at coordinate 450,014,805 of OZ012741.1, read as the reverse complement.
GATCTTACATTAGCGAAAATCTCTTTCGTGTTGAAAGGGGACTGGAGTACTCTCAGACTCTGACGGGAACTAGGATATTTCTCGGTGTTCTTTACTTTTCTGTATTTTACTGTTTTCATCACATAGTAACCATACGGAAAAATTATAACACATTATTCGAAAACTGCAAAAATTTTAAAGTACCTAATTCACCCCCATCTTGGCTGCACTTCGTACTTACAATTGATAACAGAGTGGGTTATCAGTAACCTGTTCCTATAGATCTAGTATGGCTTCCGCAAGTACAAACCCGATTTTCAAAGTTTGTGGTAGTAGCAAAAAACGCCCAACTATTCACTAGTGAATATTTTGATTTCTGGAAAATCCGCATGAAGGCTCATTTAGAAGCACAAGGAGATGGAATATGAGAAACTGTCGAAAAATGGCCCACATCAAACAGTTAGTGTCTTAAATGGTGACGGAACTCCAAACACTAAAATTTCTTATGATGAATATGATAAAAAGAAAGTTCTTTATAAAAAGAAAGCCATTAACATACTACAAAATGCATTAAGTATGGATGAATTCTTCTGCGTTTCTCAATGTAAATCCGCAAAAGAAATTTGGGAAACTTTGGTGGAATCTCATGAAGGAACCACTGAAGTAAAAAGATCAAGATTAAATACCATGAGTCAAATGTGCAAAATATAAATAATGCAGCCCCCAGAATAAATCAGTGCTCTACAAAATATATTTGTTCACTTAACCAATCACCTGATCACTCTTGAAAAGACTTTTACTAATGATAAATTAAATCTTAAAGTACTTAGATCTTTAAACAAGGAATGGAAACCAAAGGTGACGATGATATCAGACAAGAAGAGCCTTTCTACCATGACATCTGCTTCCTTTTTCAGAAAACATCAAGAGCATGAATTAGAACTTGAAAGATTGGGGAAGCATGAAATATAACTAAAAGATTCAAAAGTCGTTGTATTAAAGATAAGAGTCAAATTTCATGATAGCAATCAAGAGGAGGAATCCACTGATGGGGATGATGATTTTATCAAAAAGTTTGAAAAATTATTGAGAAAAGAAAGAAAAAAAGAGATCATTCAGAAAGAAGCATCAACAAGAAAAGTTACATGTTTTGAATGCGGAGAGAGATGACATGTTAAAAGTGAATGCCCTAAACTTCAAAAGAATAATAAATTAAAGAAAAAGAATCATAAATGGGAAAAGAGAGTATATGTAGCATGGGATGACAGTGAAATAAGCTCATCTTCAAATGAAGATCATGCAAACAAGGTATTGATGGCCTCACATCATTCAAGTGATAAAAAACATGAGGTTAGTGATTCTAAAATTGATGATATTCAATCTTATGATGAATTAGAAAGTGATTTTCATGAATTACAAGATGAACTTTTAAAACTTTCTAGAAAATGTTCAAGTAAAAAGAAAACTATTTTAAATCTAGAAAGTTTGGCTAATAACATTCATGTGGAGTTAGAGTAAATAAAAAATTTAGCATGTAGTAATTGTTAATCTCTTGTATCTAAAATTCTTGAATTAAACCAAGTAATTATGAAATATGAAAATGACTTTAACTGTGTAGAATCAAAGAAAGAACATATTGCAAATCATCATAAAAAATTTTATAATAAGAATCATAATTTTAGACCTACTTGTTTATATTGTAAAGAAAAAGGTCATACTATTAATGCTTGCTACATAAGAAATTATGATATTCCTTATAATGAGTATGTATGGGTGTGGAAAGCATCAAACCCAAAAGGACACAAAGAAAATTTGGTTCCTAGATGAAGAAAATAGTTTTTAGGTAATTGAAGGTCATATGGTAGTATTTTCCTATAAAGATTGATCCTTCAAGATACAAGACCATATGATATGGTAGTTCTAAAACTTTCATTGATTGAAAATATGTTTTGAAGAAGAACCAACACTGATATTAACTATGACATCAAATCCTTGTGAAGGAGATAAGTGTCTAATTTTATGCTATTAATTTTCAATTTTATTATTATATCCTTCCTATGTCATCACCTTGCTTTGTATTTTATTCTATTTTATCTTATTTTTTATGATGTCAAAAGGGGGAGAAAAAGTAGGTATTGTGTTTATCTTTTTCACATTACTTTCAGGGGAGAAAGTCTTGAATTTCATAAGAAAGGGGGATATATACAAGATAAGGGGAGATTCTAGTTGTTACTCAACTTTCAAAAAATCACATTTTGAGACAACTTATAATGAACAAGTAAAATTTCAAAGGATGTTTGGTCTTCATAAAAAAGGGGGAGAATGTGAAGAAGATTTCTTCCTATAATTGTTTATTGTTTTGATGGATACAAACACATTAACAAAAAGAAGTCAAAGCTTGAAGGATAGAGCAATCAAGTTTCTATTCATTTAAGAAGTAAAAGCTTGAAGACAAGAGCAATCAAGTTTCTATTCATTTTGGCATATGAAATTCTTGAGTATATGATTTCTTAGTTCTCAAAATATTTCTTGCATTGGAAAAATTATTTTTCATGTTTGAACCATATTAAATCACTTTCAAATATAATATATTGATTTGGATAAATCAATTAGTATTGTATAAGATTGGTTCAAATACTCATACAATTTTTCAATTTTTTTGAACATTCAGTTTTTGGTAAATTATGGCGTTTTTAACTGTTGTAACAACACAAAGTGTTTTTAATGCAAAAATTTGAAAATTTTTGTGAACTTGTTAAGTCAGGTATCCGTTTAATTGACTTAAAAGTATTGTAGCAGAATTGAAAAATGCTTTGTTTGAATGCACCTTTTCATCATATCTTTTCATGGCATCCCTTACATCATTTATCTTATTAAATTTCAGAATTTCTATAACCATTGCCATGACTTTTGAGTGGTTTCTTTCATAATTATAAATTCATTTTAATTTTTCATTTTTCATTTACCTCTTTCATACAAATATTAAAAATCTCTCTACATTTTTTTTTACACATCTTTCATACTTAAATACTTTTTGAAATACATTTTCTCATTATAATCGTAAAAGTTACTTGAGCATTTAGAGAGAATTTGTCTTGAACTTTCATACTTGAAATAGAAGAAGGCTTTGTTCTAAGTCTTATAGAATACTACAAATCTTCATATATTTATTTTATGAAAATGTTGTAAAAATTTATATGTTCCAAGAATTGTTTGGAATTAGGTGTGTACTATAAGAAGGAGGATTGTTTCTTCTTATAGGGTTTATTGTAATCCTAGTCGTCCAGGATTGTTGGAAGTAAGAGAGTGGATTTTGAGAGGATTGTTATTATTTCAACTTAGTGAGAAATCTAAGAGGGTTGTTTTTGATATTTTGTTAGAGTCTTGTATAGGAAGACTAAGTGTGTCTTGTCCTAAGATCTAACATTAGTGAAACTCGCTTTCATGTTGAAAGGGGACTGGATTACTCCTGTGCTATGGGGGAACCAAGATATTTCTCGGTGTTCTTTACTTTTCTATATTTTACTGTTTTCATCACATAGTAACCAAATGGAAAAATCATAACACATAATTTAAAAACTGGAAATTTTTTGAAGTATCTAATTAACTCTCATATAAGGCGCACTTTGTACTTACAGTTGGTATCAAAGTGGGTTATAGGTAACCTATTCCTATAGATCTAGTATGGCTTTCGCAAGTACAACCTCGATTTTCAAAGATGGTGGTAGTTGAAAAAAACCCCCACTATTCTCTAGTGAATATTTTGATTTGTGGAAAATTTATATGAAGGCTCATTTAGAAGCATAAGGAGATAGAATACGGGAAACCGTCAAAAATGGCCCACACCAAACAATTAGTGTCTTAAATGGTGTTGCCCACTCACACTGTTTTCCGTTAGGTTACTGAAAAATGTCGACTCCTGAGGGCGGAACATTTGATGAAAGTTCCCAATCCCGGGTCTTTCTCTCTGAGACGTCGAACTCTTTGCATGCTACTCTCTTAGTTAAGAAAAAAAAGGTTCCTACAAAAAGAACTCCCTCTAGAATGGTCACTTCGACTGTGAGGCCTATTGTTTTTGAGAATATAACTGAAGTCTTTTAGGTTGTCGCCACCAAACTCCCTCCAGCACAAGATACTTCTAAGGTATTTTTTTCCTTATATATATATATATATATATATATATATATATATATATATATATATATATATATATATATATATATATATATATATATATATATATATATATATATATATATATATATATATATATATATTCTTTCTTTTTTACATGGGTGTTTATTCATGCTGTACTTCATAGGACAATGCGGTCGACACGACTGTCAATGTAAATGTTGATCAGGCCACGATGACTGCTGGTAATCCTACTGACATGACGCCTCTGTTTAGCCCTCAAAAGGTCGATGAATTCCAGGGGGCATTAACTTAGGAGAATCCAGTGGTGAAAACAACCTCTATTGATCACACATATGAGGTTGATGGGGATGATGCGACCACTGGTGGTAAAGACAATCCTATGATTATCCCAGCCGCTCTCGAAAGGACTCTGACTCCTCTAGGTTCAACGGAAGGCGGCCCTTCTGTTGGAAAGATACCTACCCTAGAAGAAATCTTGGCTATGAAAAAGTCCAACCCAACAAAAACCCTAAAGGTTATTCTCAAGCTTCGCCAGTCGACTGTAGATGCCACCTCTGCTGGTTTGAAGGCCACTCTCAACCCAAAAATGGACGATCTTTCGAACTGAAACTTTAAGAATTGAAGACGTATTTGTTTGAGGATGAATTCTTGGACACAATGGCAGAAGAGTCGCTGGTAGCCTGTGATGTTTTTAAAATATTGGATGAACTCTCTCTCTTTAGAGTGCCTCCCTCTATGGCTAGGTACTTCATTGAGTTTGCGGCTGTCTTTAATCAGCTGGTGAAAGATCTGTTAATGTGTAAGCAAGTCGATTCTCAAACCAGGGGGGAGATTAATGAAATGAAACGCGCGTGGTATCTCATCTCTCTTTGTGAGAAAAAACAAGAAGATTTTAAAGCCACAAAGAAAGAACGTTCTGACAAGCGTTGGGCCTTTTGTTGCACCCTAAAAATTTGCCCAACCTTATTCACTTGGTTTATGTTTCAATATCATTAGCATTGGCATATAAAGTCATGTACATAGTCTACACCTCTGCATAGCATAAGCATAGCAAATTATCCAACAGGGACCAATCATTATTCTCATCTCTATGAGCCTATCAAGAGGTTATTATTCAAATCCAAGCACATTCAAGTCATCAGAAGGAATTGGAAAGCTAAAGAAGTCAATGGATCAAGCAAGTGCATCCATCTCCTATTTGAGGGTGTCTGAGGATCAACAAAGGAATTGTGAGCTGTGGATTGAGCATGGAGAGTATGTGGACATCATAGAGGACTTAGAAAGTCATTTGGAGAAGGAAACAAGTCATTGATGTGATCACAAGAATTGCAGTTGAAGACAGTCAACTAGGGTTTCATCTGGGTCAACCCTGGGTCAACCCTAGGTCAGTTGACTGATTGAAGGGCATCCAGGTCTATTGGAGAGATGTGGGGTTCATCATTTGACATGTAAAGAAGGATAGGGGGGATGTGTTAAGAAGAAATCAGGAGAAATCAAGGAGAAGAGGAGTTTCTAAATTAGGGTTTCTGCGTAAAATCCCCTAGTTTAGGGCAAATTTCCAAGCAAGATAGGTCAAAATGCAAGCTTCAAATGAATCCTTGGCCAACATGAAACTTGTAGAGGATCTCAAGACCTTTAATTTGTGTGGTGGAAGACATTGAGGATATTTATAGAACTCAAGTTACGGTCCTTGCAAGTTACAGGTCATCTGAGGTATCTGAAATTTTGTCTGTGAAAATGACTTGTCTTCCAAGCTATTTTTACCCCTCAAGGAGATTTCAAATGAATTTCTGGTCAACATAAGAATTGTTCCTAATTGTCTTAGCGTTCTAGAATGGTATAGTATTCCTTCATATGATTTGTGGAACTCTACTTATGGTCTTGGAAAGCAAAGGGTATTTTGGTCATCTGAGAATTACAGGTCATTTCAAGCCTATGCCCAAAACTTCTACAAGGAAGCTTCAAATGGAAAACTTTACAACATCAAACTTGTTCCAAATGACATTTTGAGTCTAGAAAGGTGACCATGAGAGATTGGAAAGATTCATAGCACAAGGTTTCAAAATTGTTGGATTTAATGGATAAAAATGACCTAAAAAATGAGATTTTTCATATTTTGGCCAAATGAGGTGAAATTATAGGTCATTTTGAATGGAAAGATCATTTTGAGAACATTGGCTAAAGTAGAATTTTGAGCTTGGTTCACATTTTGGGAGTTATTCAAGGTTACTTGTAATGAAAGCTACATCATCCAAAATGTAAGGGAAAAGTGCAAGGGAAGTTTCTCCAAGTTTCTAGGAGGTTCTATTCTCACCTATATATTGATATGAGAGGGTTCATGCCATGGTTGGTGATCACATTTACTCAAAACCACAAGTTTCACACACTTTCTCTCATTTGCAAAATCAATCCAAACTCTCTCAAACTTTCACCAATCTGCACCATTCTTGATCTAATCTTCATCATCATCATCCATAGATCACAATTCACACAAGAATTTGGCTGAATTGAGCAAGGATCGTGCTGTTCAAGTTAACCATTCAAGAATCAAGAATTTCTCAATCACAAGATCCAAGAGGTTTGAGTCAAATTCATTGCATACAGAAGTCAAGAACAAGTTCCCTGATCCATTTCCAATCATTACAAGCATCTGATCAGAGCATTCCATAGCTGTTTTCTTCACTTTACACCAGGTATGTTTCTACTCCGAATTGCATGTTTAGGTTAGGATTACAAGGTTTTGATAGCATAGAATTGTTAAGCTAGGATAGATGACTGAGTTTGGTGAGTTTGGAGAGTTTTCATGGAGTTTGCCATAGGTACACCATAACTGTTAGGGTTTGTAACTCATGATTTAATGCACGAAAATTTTGGATAGATAGCCTGTTGTGATCAGCATAAGGTGTAGATGAGTTTAGGACAAGAATTGGAGAGAATTGGAAGAAGTGATATCAGGTGATCATGGTGGATTCAGACTGTTACATTCATCGGGTTCAATTATTTGTTGAGTTCTAGAAAGAATTATTGTTATGGTTGTGTAGAGGGAAGAAAGTAGAGCAATTTTGCTTTTGGAATCGTGTGGTTTCGTGGTGCATGGAGGGAGAACAGAGAGCTGGAAATTCGCGCATGGTGATGAAGTTTCAGAAACCCTAGGGTTTCTGAGGTTGAAGATGATCTGGGAGCCACACGATCCTGACTCTGACTTTGACTATAAGACCAATCCAACGGCTGTGGTTTAAAAGGAATTACGGAGGGAAAGTCCAAGGTGCTACGCACCGTTTCATTTATTCTCTCTGATGGGCTTTGAATCTCCTTGCTAATGACACCCCCAAGCGCATGGCCCAATTGGAAATGAACTAAAAAATTTACTTACTGCACCGCTTTCATCTTTTTTAATTTTTGGTTATTTTCTGAATGCATATGGGCCCAGACGCGCTTGCTATGCGCGCCCCCCAGTCTGGGCCCATCCTTTGTTTTCAACTGATTTTCACTACTTGCTACACCCCATTCCATATTAATTCATTTCATTTTATTTCAAAAAAACATTAAATCTTCAAAAAATCATAATAAATCATAAAATGCATATTTTCCATTGGTTCTTTTTGCATTATTTTCTTAATTTGGTCAAGAAAATTATCATACAAAAAAATTAATATTTCATTTCATTTTTATATTTTTAGCATATTTTTCTTTTAAATAGGTGTAAATAATATTTTGTTTAGTGCATGAATTTGATAATTTTAGTTTGAACAGTTGCTTTAATATTTTTCACCCATTCTTTTTAGGTTGATTAATAGACATTGTTGGCTTGTATATACAATTTAGTTCACATTTTTAGGACTTAATTTTAGGTGATTAGTTTAGGTGAGAACAACATGAATAAAATTAGGGTTTAAGTGATGGCTTAGGTGAATTAGTTCATTTCCCTTAGGACTTAGAGATTGAATATTTTAGATATGGGACTATAGGGACTATGGGTAGTTATTAGATCCCTTAGAAATCACTAGGATTCCCCTACTTCTATTAGTATATTACTGTCTATATTTGATTAATTGGTGTGGTGTGCCCTCTGGGGATTATTGTTTGTCTGTATGGGTATTGGGATTGCTTGGGGATTGGGAGAGCTGAAGACTTGTGATGACGAAGCCATTGGAGATCCAGAGCTTGAAGACCAACTTCCAGAGTTGATGAGGAGATTCCTGCTAGCAGCTGTTGAGGAGATTAGGGTTTAGGAGCTAGGCAGAGCTCTAGATTAGAAAGCTTGATTCTCAAACATGGAAGGCCTTGACTGCCTCCATTCCTCTCTGTGATGCAGAGTCTCTCTAAGACATTAACCCCCTTCCTTTGGAAGGCTTGGTGCTACTGTCTAAGGGATAGAACTCTTGAGAGAAAATATCTTATGTGTTAGTAGCAGTTGGTTTGCCACCCTTGGTAGTCAACTAATTGCTTAACACCCAATTCACTCTTGTGATTGATCCCTCATCCTGGAGGTTTGAGACTTGAAGAAAAGCCATTGTAGACTGAAGGTTGATGACAAAGACCTTGCTTGAAGACTGTGGAGATGGAGATTGATGCTTGCTGAAGCTTGAAGATAGGATGTGGTGCAGAGCTGCTGTGGTTGTTTATTTTTCTGCTGTATTTCATTTCTGATGTATTGATTGGTTTTCTGGACTGTATTGTTTGCTGTTTACCCTGTTGGGTTGAAAGTGAAGTCTGTTCACTTTTGCCTATTGTTTTCTAGGTTAGAGGTTGGGTGGGACTCCCTTACCTCGCTTGTATTGCTGCATTCATGCATTTTACTGCTTTATTGGATATATCTGCTGTTTCTGTTTCTGTCTATTCCCTTAGGATCTCTGTTTCTCTCTGCGCAAGAGAGGAGCATGATAGACTTTAGGTCTTAACCCATGCATGATAACATTAGGTTAGTTTGATTCCCTTCGCAACCGTAGGTTAGAGTTCTGTCTCTTCTTTCTCAAAACAAACAGAAAAACACAATAAAACTTCAAACACAATAAAAGACACTTCTTCCGTAAAAGAATGTGAACTCATCAAAACGTCATTTTTGTCCGCTGGGACTGTTAATCAGAAAACCCTTTTTCAGAAGGAATAAAATCAACCAAGACAGACTTGTGTCGTACGTGGCCCGAACTACGTTTGCTCTGATCTTTCATGCAGTGTGGAAGTACGTAGGCATAGGATGCGATATCCTAGCGAGCAACCTTCCCCTCCTTTCCCGTAGGTAGGCGAACTACGTTGACTCTGATTTCTCGATCCAGACGGGAATACATAGGCATAAAGTGCGATACTTTGCCGAGTCATTTTGTTTTCTTTTCAACCCCTGACCTTTAGTTTAGATAGAATAACAATCCATACCCGAAAACAAGCGTGGATCCCGTCGAGTACGACGGACGTGAGGGGTGCTAATACCTTCCCCTTGCGTAATCGACTCCCGAACCCAGGTTTTGGTTGCGATGACCATACCTTTTCCCGTTTTTTGCGAGGTTTACTTCGAGCGTTTCCTTTCCCTCCCGTGGGATAAATAACGCACGGTGGCGACTCTTCTGTCAGCCGGCGCCGATTTTTGCAGTAGCGACAGCTGGCGACTCTGCTGGGGAATCCAACGTCCCCTGGCTGCTAAGGACTGCGACAGTCCCTATGCATTTGGGATCCAACGTCCCTTAAGAGAGTCAATCCTAACGCTTGTTTTCCCGTCGAGGATTTTGTATGGATTTATATTTCTGACCTTTATTTTCAGCATTATATATATTGATTATTATTGCTATATTTTGGGGTGTGACGGGTGTTCTGATATTGAGTGAGAAGCCGGACCTGGGCTTGAGTGCACCTTAGACTTAGAGTAGAGATTAGTGGGCGCGCACGTGCTTTGCATGTCCTAGTGTCCCGCGAAATCTACACTCAGACGAGGTTCTTCTGGTTGGCCTCCTGTCCTGCCCTTTGGGTGGCTCGGGTTGCTGGTTAGTTGGATTGTCGACTCTGGGGACCGATCATTTGGAAGTTGGCTAAGTGAGGCCTCTTCAGGATTTGATGATGCCACTCCTTCTGGGAATCGTATCATCAACCCTGAAAGTCTATGACGCCGACGACCGCATAGGATGCCATACCTTTGTCAGTTACTAGGACATCCACCTGTGAGAGGGTTTGGGGTTATGCAGGTAACTAGACCTTCAGATATCGGTTATTTCTTGATCAAAGATCCTGGGTATTTATGGAGAGTTATGAGGTCTGTCAGAGACCATTTGGAGATGTGTTATGAGGTCTGTCAGAGACCAGTTGGAGATGTGTTCTGCGGTCTGTCAGAGACCAGTTGGAGAGTTCTGAGGTCTGTCGGAGACCAGTTGGAGATATGATTTGAGGTCTATCAGAGACCAGTCAGAGTTATGTTATGGGTCTATCAGAGACCAGTATTGGAGCTGTGTATGAGGTCTATCTGAAACCAGGGTTTGAGGACTTCTAGAGAGTCTATCCGAGACTTCTTGATATGGTTCAGGCTATTCAGCTACGGCAGTTGGTCCCTGTTGCATGTCACTTGCATTGCATTGTTTGCATACTCATCATCATTGCATCCTACTAACGTGTGTATGTGCTGCAGGTGCATTTGCATTCCCCCGGTTCTAGTGTCTGGACTTCCGAGTATTGGTCATGGCTGGTTTGAGGATGACAGTTGCGTATAAGCTACCTATCCCCGATATTACTCCACTCCTGGGTCTGATTTCTCTTGCAGATGAGGATGTCCGTAGAAGCTTCAGGCAGAGTTACGGACGGTTGTTGAGTTTAGTTCGCAAGTCCACTGATGATGAATTGAATGGGTTGTACACCTTAATGCAATTCTATGACCCGGCTTTGAGATGTTTCACGTTTGTGGACTTTATCTTGGGGCCTACCATGGAGGAGTATGTAGAGTTTACTGAGCTGCCAGTTCAGAATGCAGTTCCTTTTATTCACTCAGCTGCTGAGCCCAAGTTGGAGGATTTAGCCAAGGCCCTGCATATGAATCCTTCTGAGTTGTTGATGACTGCGTGGCGAGGGGTTCCGGGTTTTTCTCTTCAGTTTCTGGTTGGTAAGGCTCAAGAGTACGCCAAGAATGGGTGTTGGGTGGTCTTTAACGCCATTTTGGCCCTCTGCATTTATGGGATAGTGTTGTTCCCTAACTTCCCAAACTTCGTGGACATGGACGCATTTCATCTATTTGCTGCTGGTAACCCAGTACCAACGCTGATCGGGGACTTTTACCATTCGATGCACTACAGGAATGAGAACAGGAGAGGCAAGAATGTCTCTTGTTGCGTACCTTTGCTGTATATGTGGTTCAAGAGCCATCTTCCCTCAAGGGGACCTTTCGTGGATAATGCAATCACGCCCGACTGGCCAGAGCATATGATGAGGTTAACTTCTGAAGACATTGAATGGGTTGATCGAGATCTGCTGGGATCTGAGCTTATCTTTAGTTGTTCTGGGTACCCTAATGTCCCGCTGATAGGAAGAAAAGGGTGTATCAACTACAACCCATCTCTGTTGGTCCGTCAGTTTGGATACGCGCTGAAGAACCCACCAAAGGAGGAAGAAGTACAGGAATCTCTGTACTTCACCGGAGATTTGAAGGGGGAGTTATTAGCTAAGCTGCAGCATGCCTGGACGCGTATTAACCGAAGGGGGAAGCCGTTGTTAGGGAAGAACGACTGTCAGGCTTATGCGCCTTACAGGGTTTGGATCCAGGAAAGAGCAAGTCAGTTGCGGATGCCGTTTCCAAATGCGCCAGTCCTTGTTCCTGTTCCGGTAGCAGAGCCAACTACTGTTTCTAGGGAGGCCTATGAGCAAGTGGTGAAAGAGAAAGAAGCCTTGATGAAGATCAACGAAGGGTTAGAGCAGGAGCTAGCCCAGATACGCAGCGAGAAAAACAAGGTCGTGCATGCTTTCCAACAGCAGATTGAGCTAATGAACAGACTAGGGGCTGAGTTGATTGAGGAGAAGAGGAAGCGTGAACATCTGGGGCAAGAGTTCATAAGCTCCCATGACATGCTGGAATCCAAAAAGAAGGCGCTCGACGCAGCACACCGAGAGATCTCTTCTTGCAATAAGACTTGGAATGCTACGCTCACCAACAATAAGAAGAGGGAAGATAAGTTGAAGCAGCAAATCTCCGACCTCGAAGAGCAGTTGAAGTCCAGCATCAAGAAGTGTGAAGAAGAAGTGATGACCCGGTATAGTCTCCATAACGCACTGAACAAGGCCATCAAAGGCAGAGATGAAGCTGTGTCTCAGAAGCGTAAACTAGAGGATCGCTTCGGAGAAGGGGCATGGGAGGAAACTGCTGAAGACGTGCGACGTGTTCTCAAGAGAAGAAACCAACTTGTTGAGGGGCTGCTTACCAGACCAGGTCATCCCGAGACCAAGAAGTTAATCGAAGAGTACCAGACTTATGGGAGTGTTTGATCATTTCATGTAGTAACTTGTATGCTTTATTTGCATAGTGCTGACCATCACCAGGATTGTTGGTTGAGGTCATGCCTTCTTATTGTACTCTCAGTGATATTGTATTCTTGGCTTATTGGTTTCTCTGCAATATATGAGGCTTTCTGTGATTCAACTCCGATCTTTGTATTGCTAGCACTGTCACTGCACCGGCACCTTCACACTAGAATCGGGGAATGAATTTCCCTAATGCACAGACACACATTGCATTGCATTCATATTCATATTGCATTACAGGTAATCTTTGGATGGTGTCTTATTTCCTGCTCTGTACCAGGTACTTTCCAGGATTGCAGATCAGCACCCGCACCGCTATTCCACTCGCACCAACTGTCGAAGAATCATGGATCAAATGCAGAACGAGATGCAAGATATGCGCGAGAAGCTAGCTCTCTTTATGCAGACCATGGAAGCTATTGCAAAAGGTCAGGAGAATTTGCAAGCCATGGTGCAGTCGCTGTTGGTCAGAAACGCCGGTCACGGTAACGAGGATCATCAGTCTGTGCGAGTCGATACTGTTCAGGGAGAGGGCACTCCCACGCCGGTGGCTCCACCTGTAGTCAATATACCTGCTGCTAATGTCAACAACGCTACCGCTGCTGGGAACGGTAACGTCGGAGTTGGGAACGAGACTGCTGTCCATAACGTTGGGCTTGGTGATGTCAACTTAGGTGATAATATGGGAGGCAACGGCTTCGGCAATGCTGGATTCGGGTTCAACGATCAGGGATTCGATAACGCTGGGTTATATGGTTTCAATGCTCAAGGCTTTGGGCAAGATGGTTATGGTGTGGCCAATCAGGGTTACGGAGGTTTCGGAAATGGAAACGGCGCTGGGTTAATGGCTTTTGGGCCTGCTGGAGGTGTTCAGGGATACGGCAACAGAGGCCGAGGCCCGGTGATGAATCAGATTAGAGCTGGCCTCAATAATGAATATGATGGGTATGGAGCTGGGAATGGTATGTGGCAAGAAGATCAGCAGGAGGACGCTTTCTCCGGCGGAGGCTTTGAAGGGCCGATGGATAACTCCCAGAAGATCAGAATGCTAGAAGAGCAGATGAGGGGGGTCCTGAACCAAAGTGCTGTGGGCTTAGACATGGCAACAATGGGCCTGGTACCTGGCTTGAGGGTGCCAATCAAATTCAAAGCTCCTACGTTTGATAAGTATAAAGGGGACACCTGTCCGAAAGTGCACGTGCGGGCTTATTACAGAAAGATGTTTGCGTACTCAACTGATGAGAGAATGCTAATGCATTTCTTTCAAGATAGTTTGTCAGGCCCTTCCCTAGAATGGTATATGGGGTTGGAGCCAACTAATATCAAGACATGGAAACAGCTAGCAGAGGCATTCGTAGCTCACTACAAGTATAACAGCGATTTGGCGCCTAATCGGGTCCAATTGACAGGGCTATCTCAGAAGAAGGGTGAGAGCTTTAAAGAGTACGCGCAAAGGTGGCGCGATATGGCTGCCAGGGTCCGTCCTCCTTTAGAAGACAAGGAAATGAACGACATGTTCATCGGCACGTTCACAGGCATGTTTTATGACAAGTTGTTTCACACATCTTTGGCTAGTTTCTCAGACTTAATTCTGATGGGAGAAAAGATTGAAAACAACATTAAGCAAGGCAGGTTCCAGGCTGAGGAATCAACTGCATTTGGCAGTAATAGGAAGGATTTTGGTGGGCGCCGTCAGGGCGAGGCAAGCGCAGTATTTGGAGGCCGAGGCCGAGGCCGAGGCAGGGGACGAAACCAATATCATCAGTCACAGCAGGTGGCGAGTGTTACTATTCCATATCAACAACAACCGTTTCAGCAGCAGCCAATGCAGCAAGAACAATAGCACCAGCAGCAGCAGCAGCCACAGCAGGGGGCACAACAGGCTCAGCGAAGATTCCAGGGTGGTAAACCAAGAAGAGTGTTTGAGAAGCCTCCCTCAACATACGCAGATTTGTTGCAGACATTGTTGGGTTTGAACTTGGTAGAGAAGAGAACTCTAGCACCGATAACGGGAACTCCCCCGTATGGTTATGATGCAAGCAGGCACTGCGAGTTCCACTCTGGGGCTCCGGGCCACGATGTAGAGGGTTGCCATGCTTTTAAGCATGTTGTGCAGGATCTCTTGGACAATAAGGCTATCAATTTCGGAACGGCAGGTCCGAATATAGTGCAGAAGCCCATGCCCAATCATGGGGCAAACGCCATTCTGACTGAGGAAGGGTTGAATCTGATTATGAATGTCGATGATTTAAAAACGCCGCTGAGCGAGATAAAAAGCAGATTGTTGCAAGGGGGTGTTTATCCAGGATGTGACGAGTATTGCTTAGAATGCTGGACCCTAGCTGGGGGGTGTGATGATTTGAAGAAAGGCATTCAGGTTTTAATTGATGGAGGCACATTGCAGTTTGACCGAGCAGCAACTGAAGAGCTTGCAGGGGCAGTAGCAGATGATCAGAGTGATGTGGCCACTGTAACGATTCCTCGGAAGACAATCACTATTGCAGCACCGGTCCAGCGACCACCGATCACCATAACTAAGGCCGGGCCGATCCCGTACGAGAACACAAAAGCGGTCCCATGGTCATATGGGTTGGAGGTGTATTGTGACGGGATAAAGATTGATGTTAATAAGCAGCCAGCCAAGACTGTGGACAACGTTGTTGGTTCAGGAGGTATGACAAGGAGTGGTAGGATCTTTATATCACCTGAAGTGGAGGCCGAAAGACTAGCGAAAGGAAAGGGGAAGATGGTTGAGAATGTCCCAGTGCAAGCAAGCGAAAAAGCATCGGCATCGAAGGATGTAGAAGAGTTCATGCGCTTGATTCGAAAAAGTGATTATAAGATTGTGGAGCATCTGCAACAGACGCCGTCCAAGATATCTATCCTGTCGTTGCTACTGTGTTCTGAAGCTCACAGAAATGCTTTGTTGAAAGTCCTGGATACTTCCTTCGTACCCCAAGACGTCTCTGTAAATCAGCTGGAAGGAGTGTTGGCACATGTGAATGCAGGCCACAGCTTGGGCTTTACCGACTTCGATTTGACCCCGAAAGGGAGAGATCATAATATGGCGCTGCACATATCTGTCGAGTGTAGAGGATCAGTAATGTCGCATGTATTGGTCGACACCGGATCGTCTTTGAATGTGATGCCCAAGAAAGCGATGATGAAGCTAGATGTTAGAGGAATCCTGTGCACGCCCAGTGACTTGGTAGTCAGAGCGTTTGATGGCACGCGACGAACAGTCTTTGGATCGATAACATTGCCTCTACATGTGGGGCCGGAGGTGTTTGCAACGGAGTTTTATATCATGGACATACAGCCCGCATATAGCTGCCTGCTCGGAAGACCCTGGATTCATGGGGCTGGGGCAGTCACGTCTACCCTGCATCAGAAGTTGAAATATATGGTCGGAGACAGCGTAGTCATCGTATGCGGAGAAGAAGACATCCTGGTCAGCCATCTGTCGTCATTTAAATATGTGGAGGTCGATGGAGAGATCCACGAAACACCCTGCCAGGCATTTGAAGGGTTGCGTATCAAGGACAAAGGTCCCGGGCCGAGCAAAGTGTCAGAGATAGCCGTCTCATCGTATAAAGAAGCTCAAGCTCTGGTGGAGGCAGGAGAAGCAAAGGGCTGGGGCAAAGTGCTGGATATTCCTGTAAAGATGGACCGGTTCGGGCTGGGATACCAACCGTCGTCGTCAACACCTACTGTGGGGTCACCCCGTTTCAGAGGGCCAATAACCATCTCTGCCAGTGGAGTATGTCATGAAACCATCAATGCTGCTTCGGAGTCTGACGAAGGAGACAGCGACTGTGATATGGATGCCTGGATTCAGCCAAGCACGCCAGGACAGGGACTGTGCAACTGGTCTATTCAGGAGCTTGTTCCTGTGACTCTTAAACAGTAATGCTTTGTTTTATTAATTGTTGAATAATCTGATGTCTTGCCCGGGGCATCGTGATTTGCTTAGGGCTGTGTTGTTATGAACATTGCGTGTTAATCATTGAATAAATGGCGTTTTTTCATGTGCAAATATTTCGATCTTTGTCTTTCTTGTTTTGTATTTCTCAATAAAATGGCAACGTGGTTATTCGCTTTATACGCATTTTGAAGCACTTAACCATTCCTTTTGCAGGATAACATTTTCAGATGACATCCTTGAACCACCTATGACTCGTCCCGACTTTGAGCACCCGGTATTTCAGGCCGAAGAAGAGGTTGTCGAAGATAGTGACGTTCCTGAAGAACTGTCTTGGTTGGTGAAGCAAGAGGAAAGAATCATTCTGCCTCACGAAGAGGTCATCGAAATTATCAACTTGGGGTCGGAAGGGGTTGAGAAGAATATTCGTATCGGGGCCGCACTGCAAGGGGATATCAAGCGAAGACTGGTTGAAATGCTTCGAGAGTATAGTGATGTATTCGCTTGGTCGTATGAAGATATGCCAGGGCTCGATACAAATATGGTTGTGCACCGTCTGCCACTGAAAGAAGAATGCCCGCCAGTCAAACAAAAGCTTCGCAGAACTAGACCAGACATGGCAGTAAAGATCAAAGAGGAAGTTCAAAAACAGTGGGACGCTGGTTTCCTGGCTGTGACAAAATATCCCTCATGGGTTGCTAACATCGTACCAGTGCCAAAGAAAGACGGCAAGGTTCGAATGTGCGTGGATTATAGAGATTTGAATAAAGCAAGCCCAAAAGACGATTTTCCGCTTCCTCATATTGACGTGCTAGTTGATAATACCGCTCAATATTCCATATTGTCCTTCATGGATGGCTTTTCAGGCTATAATCAGATTAAAATGGCGCCAGAGGACATGGAGAAGACTACTTTCATAACGCCTTGGGGAACATTTTGCTACAAAGTGATGCCCTTTGGCTTGAAAAATGTTGGGGCAACATATCAGCGTGCTATGACGACTCTTTTCCATGATATGATGCATAAAGAGATTGAAGTTTATGTTGACGATATGATTGCCAAATCCCAGACGGAGGAAGAGCATCTGGTGAATCTGCTGAAGTTATTTAAAAGGCTTAGGAAGTTCAGGCTGAGACTGAACCCTAACAAATGCACCTTCGGGGTGAGATCGGGTAAGCTGCTGGGGTTTATCGTAAGCGAAAGAGGAATAGAGGTCGATCCTGCTAAAATAAAAGCGATTCAAGAAATGCCGACGCCTAAAACAGAGAAAGAGGTGCGCGGGTTTTTAGGGAGGTTGAACTACATCGCCCGGTTCATATCTCACCTAACTGCTACGTGTGAACCATTATTCAAGCTGTTAAAGAAAGATCAAGCTGTAACATGGAACGAAAATTGTCAAAAGGCGTTCGATAAAATAAAGCAGTATTTGCAGGAGCCTCCTATTTTGATACCCCCAGTGGCAGGGAGACCCTTGATTATGTATTTGACAGTTCTTGAGGGAAGCATGGGTTGTGTTCTCGGTCAACACGACGAGACAGGAAGAAAAGAGCATGCGATCTACTACTTGAGTAAGAAATTTACAGATTGTGAATCTCGATACTCAATGCTTGAGAAAACTTGTTGCGCGCTAGCCTGGGCCGCCAAGCGTTTGAGGCAATACATGCTGAATCATACAACCATGCTCATCTCGAAGATGGATCCTATCAAATATGTATTCGAAAAGCAGGCGTTGTCAGGGAGAATTGCCCGTTGGCAGATGGTATTGACTGAATATGACATTCAATATGTCTCGCAAAAGGCTATAAAGGGGAGTGTGCTGTCTGAGTATCTGGCGGAGCAGCCTGTTGAAGATTACCAATCGATGAGGTTTGATTTTCCTGACGAGAATATCATGTACCTAAAGATGAAAGACTGTGAAGAGCCGTTGCCAGACGAAGGACCAGAGTTGGGTTCCAAATGGAAGATGATATTTGACGGAGCTGTGAATGCTTACGGTAGCGGAATAGGGGCAATCATCACTACGCCACACGGGTCGCACATCCCGTTTACGGCCCGATTGACCTTTGCCGTTACCAATAATGAAGCCGAGTACGAAGCTTGTATAATGGGGCTTGAAGAAGCCATTGATTTGCGAATCAAGAATTTAGACGTATACGGAGACTCAGCTCTGGTGGTGAATCAAATAAAAGGGGAATGGGAGACATGTCAGCCCAATTTGATACATTACATGAATTATGCGAGGAGATTGTTGCCTTTCTTCGACAAGGTTGAATTGCATCACGTACCGCGGGCAGAGAATCAAATGGCTGACGCTCTCGCCACTTTGTCTTCCATGTACAAAGTCAACTTCTGGAACGAGGCTCCCAGAATTGTTATCTCTCGGCTTGACAGACCAGCTTTCGTATTTGCTATTGATGAAGCATCCGACGACAAACCGTGGTATTTTGACATCCTTAATTTTCTGAAGAATAAAGAGTATCCGGCTGGGGCATCCAGTCAAGATCAGAAGACTCTCAGGAGATTAGCGGGTACTTTCTATTTGAATCCGGATGGTGTCTTGTACAGAAGGAACCACGACTTGGTGTTGTTGTGTTGTGTAGACGAGAAAGAGGCGAAGCTGCTCATGGAGGAAATACACGAAGGTACATTTGGTACGCATGCTGGTGGGCATGCTATGACGAGAAAGCTGCTGCGGGCAGGTTATTTTTGGCTGACTATGGAAACTGATTGTTTCAAGTTTGCGAGAAAGTGCCACAAATGCCAAATCTACGCTGATAAGATCCATGTGCCTCCGAGTCCTCTAAATGTGATGTCATCGCCATGGCCGTTCTCGATGTGGGGAATCGATATGATTGGAAAGATCGAGCCGACAGCTTCCAACGGGCATCGGTTCATCCTAGTAGCAATCGATTATTTCACCAAGTGGGTGGAAGCGGCGTCGTACGCAAATGTAACTAAGCAAGTGGTGGCCAGATTCATCAAGAGAGATATCATTTGCCGATATGGGATCCCCGAGCGGATAATCACGGACAACGGTTCAAACCTGAAAAACAAAATGATGAAGGAGCTCTGTCAGAATTTCAAGA
Source organism: Lathyrus sativus (assembly GCA_963859935.3). NCBI lineage: Eukaryota > Viridiplantae > Streptophyta > Magnoliopsida > Fabales > Fabaceae > Lathyrus > Lathyrus sativus. Next base: position 449,995,173 of record OZ012741.1, on the reverse strand, counting down.
TCGAACATCACAACTCCTCCCCTTACCGACCCAAGATGAATGGCGCTGTCGAAGCGGCCAATAAGAATATCAAGAAGATCGTTCAGAAAATGGTGGTGACCTATAAGGATTGGCACGAGATGCTACCTTTCGCTTTGCACGGTTATCGTACGACGGTACGCACATCAACCGGGGCAACCCCGTTCTCGTTAGTATACGGAATGGAAGCGGTATTACCATTGGAAGTTGAGATCCCTTCTCTGAGGGTATTGCGAGACGTTCAGCTAGACGAGGCAGAATGGGTGAAAGATGTTAGACTAAGGCACGGATCTAGAAGGGGGGGGGTTGAATAGATCCCTTTTAAAAATTTGAGTGGCGCTACCAATAAAATTGGTTTTCAAAATTGTTTTCAAATGCGGAAGCGGCCTTGGAAAATATAGTCTAAAACGAACAACTATTGGAGAGCCGGATATGCGTCAAGCAGATGAATTTAAGACGATAACGGATAGTAAATCACTACACACTTTTATGCAAAACTCAGATGTGATTCACTCGTACTATTTCCTTATTCCAATGATCAAAAATTACACCAAAACTAGCAGCAAAATTAAGGCAATTTTAGTTCAGCACTTTTGTCGAACAGTTGGTGTGCACAAATACCTTAAATGATATTTGTGTTGAATGAGTGATTGAAAAAGCCTTAGTACAGTATTTCTATTGTACTTAGTAGTTAAAAAACAGTGTTTCACCAACTCACTCAATCAATACTACAATTTGACAAAATCACTTATTCTAGAATCACTTAATTTTTAAGCTGTAATTGAAAATGCAGAAAATAAAGGAACACAAGATTTGATGAGGCAGTTCCCCCAGTCGTCCTCGCGTTGGGGTACATCTGCCCTCAATTCTACAATGAGAATTGAGATATGTATTGAATAGATATCACCTGTTTGGTAGAACAGTTATACACAAGAATCGATAGACAATTGATACAAACAATCTCAATGTTGCTGATAATTTCTACCACTTCTTGCCCCTTGATTCAAGATGAATCAAGTCCTCCAATTTGATGTGAATGACCTCCGATTGCAGCCACCTTATTGACAACTCTTCCGTTGATCAAACCTTCGGCACGGCTGATCTTAGACACACCCAAATTGAACCCGGAACGTCTTCAACCTTTCAACGCCCTAGCTACTAGATTGATCAACCTTCCGCTAATCAATCACCTTCGCACTCGCTTGATTGTTGAACCGACGATTCCGTAACAAAAGCCTTCAAAACCTGTAGTCTTGATAGGTAAAACCTCAAAGGTTTTCTCCCAAGAAACACCTGCACCAGCTTCCACTCGAACCGGATCTTCAATCACGCGTTCGAACCTTATCACCGTCGAGCAAACCACAAACCGCAGCAAAAAAAAATTGATTATCTGTAATTTGAGGATTTGTGAGTTGATTGAACGATGAAGATGAAGAACACTGATGCACCTCTTTCACGTTTCTTGACCTGAACACTTTCTCACAATGCTTTCAAAAAAATGTTTTTTTTTGTTAAAATTGAAAAGACAGCTATTTATAGTAATATACAAAACAGACAGTTGACAGATCAATGAAACATAGCAGAATTTCTGTTTCTGCGCGCGAACGGTCGACCATAGGGTCGGCGTGCGCTGAGCCGTGTGACACTCAAACTGTCATGCGCCGAGTCAGCGGTCGACGCATGATCTTCATGCGCTGAGCCGTCTGATTCTTAAACCTGCATGCGCCAAGTTAACGGTCGACGCATGACCTTCATGCGCTGAGCCGTGTGAACTGAATGAAACTGTGTGCTGACGGTATGGTCGGCTCATGGTTCAAAAATCTGCAAAAACATAAATTTCTACAGCTTTTTGTGCATTACGTCATTGTAAAAATTGAATCATAAGTAGCGTGAATGATTTAAACGAAAGAAGGATATCTCTTAGCAAGTTGTCATCATCAAAAACCAGAGGCACGCTTGTGTTGGTAGATACTTTGCCTTCACATTCTCCCCCTTTTTGATGATGGCAACCTACTGTTACGCAACACGTGATAGGTATAGGTATGCTCCCCCTTTCTTTTACAATTATAGCAGTCGTAATCATCGTCTATCTACTGCTCGGTTCTCCCCCTTTGACAACATCAAAAAGAGGTAAACTCGTGACACAATAACAACACATTGAATCATGCATAAATGAGATACCATCAGATGAGAAGTAAACAACAGTTATACATACGATGGAGATAACAGTTAAAAGATTACAGAACCACAAAAATGTCATGATAGCAACATAGAAGTAAGCAACAATCATAGTGAGTTTGGGCAGAAAAGCAAAACACAACAAACAAAATGAATGCAAGCCAAAACAGGAAACAACAAATGACATATGAGCTCATGCTAATAGCCCCGTCCACGTCCGCGACCACGTCCACGCCTGTCATAGTAATGAGGATGGCGTTGGGGATGAGCTAGATCAGTAAATTCTTCTGTGATGTTATTCAAAAAGTCAAGACTGTCGACAATGGCGCGCTCTTCAGCTTGATGACAGTGAGTTAGAGTCTCGAATCGAGCGTCCAGCTGAGTCGACATTCCACTGATCCGTTCATTTTGGTTATGCAGTTCAGAACGAATTTGTGCCATTCTTTCATTTTGATCCCTCATGAATTTTTGCTGTTGTTCCTGCATATTGGTCATAAAATTTCGCTGTTCCAACTGCATCGACTGCATCATTTCTAAAATCTCCGAATTGTTTGACGGTTGTTGAGGAGAAGGTGGGTCTGCAGTGCTTGGTTGATACGGCTGATAGAATTTGCCAAGGGTGGTCCACCCGGTGTATTGCCATTCACCCCAGCCTTGGTTATTCTCCTCATCCTCATTTTCCTGTTGGTTTGAGTAGGCAGACCAGTTATTGTGTTGATTGTCATCTTGATATGTTTGTTGATAGTTTTCAGAAGGCACGTATGGTTGATGACCTTCATTAATATCGTGGTCCAGCTGAGTCTCATCAGCGGTTTCTTGTGCCTCTCCTGCATTGTCACCTTGATTGTCTTCATCTTCACTTGAGCTTCCTTCTGCTTCTTCATCTTCTCCACCCTCTGACTCATCAGCACTTTCTTCACTCGAGGAGGCAGCTGCAGCCATGGTTGAGCGCCGATAAAATCTGTACTTTTTGAGCGACTGATCCCACACATATCCCATCATAGCAAAGACCTTTGAACTGAACTCTTTATCGGAAGAAATTGGAGTATACGGAAAAGACGGGTAATTGATACCTGCAGAGTTTAAAGCTTCCTGAATGAATGAGCCATAGGCGAGCGCGGTGCCTCGCTTGGAGTCTCTTAGTTCATACATCCGGCTTGTAATATAGTACGGCCAGTTAATTTTAATGCCGTGACCTAGTATATGGATGAGATGCACTTCAGCTTGTTCGACTCTTGACAAACCACCTTGTTTAGGCCGCAGAATGCGCGCCACAATCCATTGAAGGATCCTTGGAGATGATCTGAGTTTTCCGGATGTGACGGACCTCGGAAAAGCCGCACTGTTTACAATGTGCTCCGGATAAGGCCTCTTGAGCATATTATTCAGTGCTTTGTTATACTCATAACCTTCAAGAGTTTTAGAATCGGTCACTTCGGCTAGGGGAGGTTCACCATCCTCTACAGACATATCAAAATACTTACTCCAGAATTCAGTATTTACAGTCACTTGAGTTGTTCCAATATGGGAATGAAAGTTTTCTCCGTGAAATTTATCATTCAATTCAGAGTAAAAGACACGCACCAGATCTTCGCTATATTGTACATTGCATTCAACAAATCGTTCAACACCATGATAAGTAAGAAAGTTCATGAACTCACCCAGATGCATGCGTTCAGCAACCAGTTCATAGAAGGCGTGTTGTCGAACCACTTTCCTCTTACCAATGTCTTTTTTTAAAGTTTTCCCGACGAGACGGATGAACCAGGGATTCTGCAGTGATTGGCACTGTTCCGGAGGTTGACCCTCTTGATCTCTTTCTTGTAGGTCTAGAGGAAGAAGCCATGGGTATAGTTTTGTGGGTACAAGGAACTCTTTACCAATGTGATGGAGAATGAAGAGTTTTAAGATGAAGGATTTTGAATTTTGAGAAGAAGGAGAGAGATAACCCTTGTTTAATGTAAGGATTAGGGTTTGATTGGAAAATGTGAGGAGATGAAGAGAGTTAGTAGGGGTAGTAGGTGTGGGTTTCTAGTAATGAAGATAAATGCAAGTGTAACTGCCCAAAAAAAAAAAAACTGAACCGTCAAGTAATCAGGAAAACTGGGTTTTTGCGCGAGCCGTCGACGGTAGCTTCTGCATGCGTCGACGCATGCTTCAGATTTTTCACCAGATACAAAAGTTAACAGGGTGCGCCGACCGCTGCCCTGTTATGGTCGACTCAATATGCAACAAACAGCAGATTTTTGTATTTTACCATATTCAGAGGTACATGCTATGCAAAAATGATGTCATGACATATAAGAAGAAAAAAAAATATCTATATACATATGCAGTAGATGTCATACAAATTTAGCGTAGTATAAGCGATATGATTTGAGATCAACAGGATTATCAAACAAAGAGAGAGAGAAAGAACAATATCACCTTGATGCCTGATTTGCTTGATACACAACATACTTATACTTACACGAATATCAAATTGTTAGAAGTACAACAGCATGATTATTTGAATGAAATAAGATAACATCAGCAAATATTATTCCCGTTCCGAAATGTCGAGGATGCCAAGTTCTCGGCGGATATGAAAGAAAGGTTCCGTTGCTAGCGGCTTTGTGAAAATGTCCGCTAGTTGGTTTTTAGTGTCAACGTGTTCAAATACAACATCACCTTTCTCAACATGGTCCCTAAGAAAATGGTGTCGAATTTCTATATGTTTAGTGCGAGAGTGTAATACGGGATTTTTGGTAAGGTTAATAGCGCTAGTGTTGTCACATAGGATAGGAATACGTTCAAGTTTAAGATTGAAATCTAGTAGTTGTTGCTTAATCCACAGAATTTGAGCACAACAACTACCCGCGGCAACGTATTCCGCCTCGGCCGTTGATAAAGCAACTGAAACTTGTTTCTTGCTATGCCAACTAACCAAGGAGTTTGAAAACAAATGACATGTACCACTAGTGCTTTTCCTATCCGATTTGCACCCGGCAAAGTCGGAATCGGAGTAACCTACCAACGAGCAATCACTACCCTTAGAATACCACAATCCATACTTCGGGGTACCTGACAGGTATCGAAGAATTCGTTTAACAGCTTTTAGGTGGGATTCTTTGGGACATGATTGGTATCGTGCACACATGCACACACTAAACATAATATCAGGACGTGACGCAGTAAGATAGAGAAGTGAACCAATCATACCTCTATATCGTTTTACCTCTACGTCCTTGCCATTTTCATCTTTATCCAAATTTACGCATGTAGGCATTGGGGTGTCTATGGCCTTGGATTTTGCCATGTCAAATCTCTTGATCAAGTCCAAACAATATTTTGTTTGGCTCACGAATGTCCCTTCTTGGAGTTGTTTAATTTGCAGGCCGAGGAAGTATGTGAGCTCTCCCATCATACTCATCTCGAATTCGCCCTGCATGAGGTTAGAAAACTCTCTCACGAGATTCATGTTAGTGGATCCAAATATAATATCGTCAACATAGATTTGCACCAAAATCAAGTGCTTTCCTTGACGTTTAATGAAGAGTGTAGTGTCAACCTTTCCTCGTGAGTACCCCTGATTAAGTAAAAACTTACTTAGTCGCTCATACCAAGCTCTAGGAGCTTGTTTGAGACCATATAAAGCTCTTTTTAACTTGTAAACATGTTCAGGGTATTCATGAGATTCAAAACCGGGAGGTTGAGACACATATACTTCTTCATTTATGTGACCGTTAAGGAACGCACTTTTAACATCCATTTGAAATAACTTAAAATCCTTTGCACATGCAAAGGCGAGTAAAAGGCGTATAGCCTCGAGTCGGGCAACCGGCGCATAAGTTTCCTCATAGTCGATGCCTTCCTCTTGGTTATACCCTTGAGCGACCAATCTCGCTTTATTACGGGTTATTACCCCGTTTTCGTCCAACTTGTTCCTAAACACCCATCGGGTGCCGATTACTCGATGGCCTCGCGGAGGAGGGACAAGGTCCCATACCTCGTTTCTTTTAAACTGATTTAGTTCCTCTTGCATCGATAAAAACCAGTGCTCATCGAGTAGGGCCTCTTTGGGGTTTTTAGGCTCTATTTGTGAAACGAAAGCGAAGTGATAACAAAAATTACTTAGCTTAGATCGAGTGGTGACTCCCTTTGTGATGTCTCCGAGAATATTGTCAATTGGATGATCTTTACACGACTTCCAAGCTTGAGGGAGATCATCGTTTGTAGGCGGATGAGCTTCCTCAGTTACCTCATGGTGTGCATCCTTATCCTCCTCAATTTTGACTCTATCGGGTTGATCAATCCCCGTTTCGCCACCTTTGAGTATGTCTTCTGTGGATGTACCTGCACCATGAACAACACTATCCTTTCCGACATTTCTCGGATAGGACTCATCAAACGTAACGTGCACAGACTCTTCAACAGCTAGTAATCTTTTATTGTAAATCCTATATGCTTTACTTGATTGCGAGTACCCTAGAAAAATGCCTTCATCGGCTTTTGAATCAAACTTGCCCAAGTTTTCCTTTCCATTGTTTAATACAAAGCACTTGCATCCAAAAACATGAAGGTGAGAAACATTAGGCTTTCGCCCTTTTAAAAGTTCATACGGAGTTTTGTTTAGAATGGGGCGGATGAGTACCCTATTCAAAACATAACATGCCGTACTAATGGCGTCGGCCCAAAAGTATTTTGGTAAACCACTATCATTAATCATTGTTCTTCCCAATTCTTCTAAAATTCTGTTTTTACGCTCCACAACCCCATTTTGTTGAGGAGTTCGTGGAGCCGAGAAGTTATGATCGATGCCATGGTTACCGCAATATTCTTCAAATAAATGATTTTCAAATTCACCTCCGTGGTCACTTCTTATTGACACAATGTTTGTATTTAACTTATTTTGGGAGAGCTTGGCAAATCTCTCAAAAGCGGCAAACGTGTCACTTTTACTCACTAAGAAGATGGTCCAACAGAACCTAGAAAAGTCGTCCACTATTACGAATCCGTAATAGTTTCCTCCTAGACTTTTGATCCTAGACGGCCCAAACAAGTCCATATGAAGTAGTTCAAGAGGTCTCGTTGTTGAAATAATCTTTTTGGATTTAAAGGAGATCCTCGTTTGTTTTCCTTTTTGACAAGCATCACAAAGGTGATCCTTGGTGAACTTAATTTTGGGAAGTCCTAGTACTAGATCTTTTGAGACAATCTTATTGAGTAAGTCAAAGTTGACATGCGCTAAGCGCCTATGCCATAGCCATGAGTCTTCACTCATAGATATGAGACATTGATCGCTTGTTGGGGATACCACATTCAAGTCAAACATATACACATTGTTTACTCTAAAACCAATAAACACATTCTTCTTATCACTTTCATGCACAATTTTGCAGCAATCTTTTGAAAAGGAAACATTGTAACCTTTGTCGCATAATTGGCTAATGCTAAGGAGATTATGTTTAAGGTTTTCGACAAGCAACACATCGGAAATTGTAGTAGAGGAGGGATTACCTATACTACCTTTACCTAGTATCGCTCCGCGGTTGTTATCACCGTATGTTACATACCCTTTCTTCTTAGCCACGAAGTCTATGAATAAGGATATGTCTCCAGACATGTGCCTTGAGCACCCACTATCAAGAACCCATCTTCTCTCGGTGGACTCGACACATTTCACCTGTCAAAATATAACTTAGAAAAGGGAGGTACCCAATGGCATATTGGGTCCTAATAGGTTAGCGACAAGACGGTTGCGTTTGGGCAACCATTGGTAGATGCCTTTAGGAACAAGAAATCTCCTAAATCGACATTTACCAATGGAGTGGCCTTTCTTGCAACAGTAAAAGCATACAAAGTCGACATTAGAATCACTTTCACTTGCTTGATCCCTAATTACATATGCATATTTTTGATATGGGTTTATCATACTTTTTCTAAAATCCTTTTTATCGATTGCAAATGTAATTTTAGGTTCAAGTGCCTTGTCTAATTTGGCCTTAAGGTTTCTAACCTCACCTTGCCAAATATGACAAGTATCACAACCAAAGTTGAAAGGATTACTATTGTCCTTACAATCCGATTCATTATCTTTCACAATGGAAGCCTTAAGGTCCTCTAATTTCTTTTCGGACTCTAAGACTTTGTGCTCTAAATATGTAAAAATTCTTCTATTAGAAGCAAGTTTCTTAAAGGCTTCAGTTGCTTCCTTGTGTAAAACATCGAATGCGGTTTGTAATTCGGAATGAGACATATTAGATGACATATTATATCTAGAGTGACGTACCTGTTTCTTTTTCTTTTTCTGATTTGCGGAGAGACATAGATTCACGGACTCTTCTTCATCACTAGAGCTTTCATTAGAGGAGGAAGAATCACTGTCGCTTTCCCACGCGATGTACGCCCTCCTAGGCTTTGATGCTCTCTTATGTGACTTCGATTGTTCCTTTTCTTTTCCCTTGTTGTTCATTGGACAGTCCGGTTTGTAGTGACCGGGCTTTCCACATTTATAGCACGTTCCTCTAGTCTTTTTGCCTTTTTGATTGTCATCTTTGGAGAACCTTGATTGCCTTCGGAAATTTACCAGGTTCTTCTCCGAATGTTGGATGCCGTTCTTTCTCACGTACCGGTTATACCGTTTAACGAACAGCCCCATGTCCTCATTTATGTCTTCTTCTTCGTCGTCGCTTGAAGAATAATCACTTTGCTCTTTTGCTTTAGACTTCGAGGAAGAAGCCTTAAGAGCTATGGACTTCTTTTCACTCATCTTTACTTTGTCCTTCTTTTCTTTCCTTTCATGTTGGTCAAGACTCAAGAGTACCTGTTCATGCTCTTGTAGTTTGCCAAACAATGTAGTCAGGTCTAATACCGTAAGATCATTTGCCTCTTTGATGGCGGTCACTTTCGGCTGCCATTCCCTGCTAAGACATCTCAAAACTTTATTAGTAGCAAGATCATTGGAAATAGGTCTTCCTAGTGAATGTAATCTGTTTATGAGATGAGTAAATCTCTTTTGCATGTCAGCAATGGTTTCCCCTTGCTCCATGAAAAAGAGATCAAACTCTTGTATAAGAGTGTTGATTCGAGCCAACTTAACATCGTTTGTCCCCTCATGGGCAATTTGTAGTGCATCCCACATAGTCTTAGCCGTAGGGCAATGGGATACACGGTAGTATTCATCTACACCTAATGAGGAGATTAGAATGTTCTTAGCTTTCCAATCGTAATTATACTTTCGCTCATCGTCGTCGGTCCATTGTGCTTCGGGCTTTGGCACAACTTCGTTATTCTCATTTGTCATGGTTATTTCAATCGGACCATTGAGAATAACGTTCCATATCTTTCTATCTATGGAATTAATGTGCACCCGCATACAGTCTTTCCAATAGCTATAATTTTCACCGTTAAAAACGGGAGCTCTATTGTACGCCCCTTTTGGTTCGTTAGCCATTATTCTATCAATGTTGTATTTGAAGCACCGGAGAACCGGAGCTCGTGATACCACTTGTTAGACTAAGGCACGGATCTAGAAGGGGGGGGTTGAATAGATCCCTTTTAAAAATTTGAGTGGCGCTACCAATAAAATTGGTTTTCAAAATTGTTTTCAAATGCGGAAGCGGCCTTGGAAAATATAGTCTAAAACGAACAACTATTGGAGAGCCGGATATGCGTCAAGCAGATGAATTTAAGACGATAACGGATAGTAAATCACTACACACTTTTATGCAAAACTCAGATGTGATTCACTCGTACTATTTCCTTATTCCAATGATCAAAAATTACACCAAAACTAGCAGCAAAATTAAGGCAATTTTAGTTCAGCACTTTTGTCGAACAGTTGGTGTGCACAAATACCTTAAATGATATTTGTGTTGAATGAGTGATTGAAAAAGCCTTAGTACAGTATTTCTATTGTACTTAGTAGTTAAAAAACAGTGTTTCACCAACTCACTCAATCAATACTACAATTTGACAAAATCACTTATTCTAGAATCACTTAATTTTTAAGCTGTAATTGAAAATGCAGAAAATAAAGGAACACAAGATTTGATGAGGCAGTTCCCCCAGTCGTCCTCGCGTTGGGGTACGTCTGCCCTCAATTCTACAATGAGAATTGAGATATGTATTGAATAGATATCACCTGTTTGGTAGAACAGTTATACACAAGAATCGATAGACAATTGATACAAACAATCTCAATGTTGCTGATAATTTCTACCACTTCTTGCCCCTTGATTCAAGATGAATCAAGTCCTCCAATTTGATGTGAATGACCTCCGATTGCAGCCACCTTATTGACAACTCTTCCGTTGATCAAACCTTCGGCACGGCTGATCTTAGACACACCCAAATTGAACCCGGAACGTCTTCAACCTTTCAACGCCCTAGCTACTAGATTGATCAACCTTCCGCTAATCAATCACCTTCGCACTCGCTTGATTGTTGAACCGACGATTCCGTAACAAAAGCCTTCAAAACCTGTAGTCTTGATAGGTAAAACCTCAAAGGTTTTCTCCCAAGAAACACCTGCACCAGCTTCCACTCGAACCGGATCTTCAATCACGCGTTCGAACCTTATCACCGTCGAGCAAACCACAAACCGCAGCAAAAAAAAATTGATTATCTGTAATTTGAGGATTTGTGAGTTGATTGAACGATGAAGATGAAGAACACTGATGCACCTCTTTCACGTTTCTTGACCTGAACACTTTCTCACAATGCTTTCAAAAAAATGTTTTTTTTTGTTAAAATTGAAAAGACAGCTATTTATAGTAATATACAAAACAGACAGTTGACAGATCAATGAAACATAGCAGAATTTCTGTTTCTGCGCGCGAACGGTCGACCATAGGGTCGGCGTGCGCTGAGCCGTGTGACACTCAAACTGTCATGCGCCGAGTCAGCGGTCGACGCATGATCTTCATGCGCTGAGCCGTCTGATTCTTAAACCTGCATGCGCCAAGTTAACGGTCGGCGCATGACCTTCATGCGCTGAGCCGTGTGAACTGAATGAAACTGTGTGCTGACGGTATGGTCGGCTCATGGTTCAAAAATCTGCAAAAACATAAATTTCTACAGCTTTTTGTGCATTACGTCATTGTAAAAATTGAATCATAAGTAGCGTGAATGATTTAAACGAAAGAAGGATATCTCTTAGCAAGTTGTCATCATCAAAAACCAGAGGCACGCTTGTGTTGGTAGATACTTTGCCTTCACAAAAGATAGGTTGAATCAACTGAGTTTGATGGATGAGAAGAGGCTAGCTTCTCTAGCATATGGTCGTTTGTACCAGAGCCGAATGCAGAAAGCATATGATAAGAAGATACATCCGCGAAGCTTTCAGACGGACGACCTTGTGCTGAAAAGGATTCTCCCGCCGCAGGCAGATCACAGGGGCAAGTGGACCCCCAACTACGAAGGGCCATACGTTGTCAGGAAAGTCTTTTCAGGAGGGGCGTTATTGTTGTCCACCATGGACGGTGAAGACTTCACGTCACCTGTGAATTCGGACGCAGTTAAAAAATACTTTGCTTAAAACTGACCCGCTTGACAGAAAAAGAGAGTCCAGGCAAAAATGGGGCATCCTGGCGAACCAAAAACAGAATGAAAAGGTTCAGGCAAAAGTTAGGGATAAAATTGAAAAATGTACACCCGCGAAGTTGAAAACCTACACTAGGCGGCTTCGGCAAAAAGGGGTATCCCGGTGAACTGAAAACCCGTAAAGGGCGGTTCACGCAAAAGTTAGGGATTTGAAAAGCAAATGGCTGCGGTCCGAATTTGATATTACAGTGAGCATCAGTGCGGGAGAATATACCTGAAGGGTCGATTATCAGATACAATCTCTTCGGAAGTGTGGATACCGGGAAAGCATTAGAGTCGGACGAGTCGTGGGAGGATCAGTTTGTGGTGTTCGTCTGCATCCCGTTGCCGACATGTGTACAAATTTAATTTGTCAAAATATTTATGCTTCTTGTGCATACTTGTATATCTGCTTTGCGTAGCTTCCTCTTTTCAGGAGTTACATCCCGTGTACAAAAATTCCACCCATTCAGGGGCCCAATCAATAAAATATGTTATTCAGTACTTGATGTTGGTTCTTTACTGTTTTGTGCATGATAAAGCGCCTAAGTTTACTGAAACTAGCATGTGTATAACATCACTGGCCCTTGCCTACAATTGCTAAAGCTTTGAATTAACTGAAAATAACGTCACTAACCTGAATCGATTTGGTTGTATAGGCTTGTCTTGTCTTGTTTGTGTTGTTGCAGGTTTCATAGCCGTACGAGGAAGACGATCAAAAGATTGCAGTAACAAAAGACTTGATCCCCACGCAGGTCATGCATGTGCTTCCTGAAGAAGGATCGAATTCCCCAGCTGGTCGTAGCTTATCCAAAGGACATGCTCCAGCAAAGTCATTCATCCTCAGCAGAATTGGCGGTTCCAAAATTATAGGCTGTATTCAGGCAGTGTGGTGTTCCCCAGAAGGATTCCTTATCTCAAGCAGAGGGGTTTAGCCTCAGAAGATTAATATTTCAGATTGGTGAGCTGTATTCAGACAGTTTACCTTTCCCCGCAGGGTCATTTACTCTCTCCCAGCGGAGTCAGTTGATTTTCCCTAAGAGAACCGTTCGTCCCCAGCGGAGTTCTCTTTCCAGCAAGTATTTTCATTCCTCCCAGTGGAACTCGAAGATTAAGGCTCTCCCCGGCAGAGTCGGTGTGGCGCATTGGCATTTATTTTGTCAAAATACCGTGTGATATCCGTTCACTTTCCAGCAGAGGTCCAATCATACTGAGCACGTCCGCTATTCCCCAACAGAGTTATATTCCCCAGCAGGGTGTTACCTCAACAAGGTGTTTGGTTAGGTTCCCAATTTCCTAGCAGGGTTGACTTCACTCTTCCAGCATTTATTTTCCTGGAATAATTCTGTAGTATCTAGATATCCCCAGCAGAGTTGGCGTTATCTTCAGCATTTATTTTGCTGAAGCAGTTTCTGTACTCTAGCAGTTCAGGTGGAGAGAGCTCTCGCTCAAACGCACTACCAAACATTCAAGATCTCGGCATGAGACATTCAATGATAATGTCAGTTTTCGGAAGTATTCCCCACAGAGTTATCAAGATAAGTTTCTCTTTATTCCCAAGCAGAGTTATTTGTCGTCAAAGGGTTTCGTGGATCAGGATTTCAGAAGTTGCCTCCGGTTATCAGAACAGGCATCCGGTGATTTGGTTTCCAGATATCCCCAGTAGAGTCCGCCTCAAAGTCACTGTCACGTTAGTGCTAAAGAAGGTTATGGGTTGGGATCAATGGAGAACTAAGTCCTGACGTGGACAATTCATTCCTTTATTGACGGGACTTCTTCAGAAGTGGGCGTCCTAACGTGGACAGATTTATTTCCCCAGGTTAATGAGATGTGTTGGTCCTAACGGGGACAGATTCGGGTTCTCGGAATTGGTGGAATGTGAAGTCATGACGTTGACAAAACTGATTACTCTTTGTGTTGGTATCCTGACGTGGACCATTTACTCTCAACAGTTATCTTTCTTCGTGTTGGTGAAGCGTGAGTCCTGACGTGGACAAATCAGACGAAGATATGAGTCCTGACGTGGACAAGTTTTATTTCCCCAGCGGGTCGAAGATGCCTGAGTCCTTACATGGACAAATCAAGACGAGATCGGAGTCCTGACGTGGACAAATCAGGGATGGTTTCCTAACGTGGAAAAAGAAAGAGTCCTTACGTGGACAAATCAGGGATGGTTTCCTAACGTGGAAAAAGAAAGAGTCCTTACGTGGACAAATCAAAAGAATATGGTTTCCTTACGTGGAAAAATGGTGAGTCCTTACGTGGACAAATCAAGAAGAGAGTTATTCCTAACGTGGAAAGGGAGGTCCTAACGTGGACGATGTAGTCCTAACATGGACAAGTTATTCCTGACGTGGAAAAGAAACAGATTCCTGACGTGGAAAGAGAAGTTGTTTCCTTACGTGGAAAAGTTTAGTCCTGACGTGGACAGATCAAAGTTTGATTCCTAACGTGGAAAGATTGGAGTCCTTACGTGGACATATCAAGAGCATTCCTTACGTGGAAGGAAAATGGTTTCCTTACGTGGAAAGAGTTGGAGATTCCTTACGTGGAAAGATGGAGATTCCTTACGTGGAAAGACGAGTTTATTCCTTACAAGGAAAGTTTGATTCCTAACGTGGAAAGATTGATTCCTTACGTGGAAAGATTGAGTCCTTACGTGGACATATCAGGTTGGAGTCCTTACATGGACAGATCGAGGTTGTGTTCCCTTGCGTGGAAAGAAGTTGGTTCCTTACGTGGAAGAAAAATGGTTTCCTTACATGGAAAGATTGTGATTCCTTACGTGGAAAGATTGTGATTCCTTACGTGGAAAGATTGTGATTCCTTACGTGGAACAAGTTGGAGTCCTTACGTGGACGAATCAAAATGTATTCCTTACGTGGAAAAAGGCTTGTATTCCTGACACGGAAAGAAAGAGTGTATTCCTGACGTGGAAGGGGTTTAGTCCTGGCGTGGACATATTCAAAAGAAGACGTATTCCTTACGTGGAAGAGTTTGACGAAGAAGAAGGTTATTCCTTACGTGGAAAGGTAAGTCCTAACGTGGACGGTGTTATTCCTAACGTGGAACGGTTATTCCTTACGTGGAAGGGTGAGTCCTAACGTGGACAATGTTATTCCTAATATGGACAAGAGTTTACTCCTAACGTGGACGATTTATTCCTGATGAAATGCAGACGAGTCATCCCCAGCACGGTCGCACGAGATCAGTGGGTTGCCGTAACAGTCAAATCCAGGCAGTGGATGTCATTCCCCAAGCAGTGGTGTAGTTCATTTCTGCGGTTGGCAAATTTTTGGGTTCTTAGTATTCAACCGCCTCGTACCGCGAATGTCTGAAGGCTCCGGGCTCTTCATCCAATCGGGTCCAAGTCGCTTGAATAGGGGCAGCTGTTGCACCCTAAAAATTTGCCCAACCTTATTCACTTGGTTTATGTTTCAATATCATTAGCATTGGCATATAGAGTCATGTACATAGTCTACACCTCTGCATAGCATAAGCATAGCAAATTATCCAATAGGGACCAATCATTATTCTCATCTCTATGAGCCTATCAAGAGGTTATTATTCAAATCCAAGCACATTCAAGTCATCAGAAGGAATTGGAAAGCTAAAGAAGTCAATGGATCAAGCAAGTGCATCCATCTCCTATCTGAGGGTGTCTGAGGATCAACAAAGGAATTGTGAGCTGTGGATTGAGCATGGAGAGTATGTGGACATCATAGAGGACTTAGAAATTCATTTGGAGAAGGAAACAAGTCATTGATGTGATCACAAGAATTGCAGTTGAAGACAGTCAACTAGGGCTTCATCTGGGTCAACCCTGGGTCAACCCTAGGTCAATTGACTGATTGAAGGGCATCCAGGTCTATTGGAGAGATGTGGGGTTCATCATTTGACATGTAAAGAAGGATAGGGGGATGTGTTAAGAAGAAATCAGGAGAAATCAAGGAGAAGAGGAGTTTCTAAATTAGGGTTTCTGTGTAAAATCCCCTAGTTTAGGGCAAATTTCCAAGCAAGATAGGTCAAAATGCGAGCTTCAAATGAATCCTTGGCCAACATGAAACTTGTAGAGGATCTCAATACCTTTAATTTGTGTGGTGGAAGACATTGAGGATATTTATAGAACTCAAGTTATGGTCCTTGCAAGTTACAGGTCATCTGAGGTATCTGAAATTTTGTCTGTGAAAATGACTTGTCTTTCAAGCTATTTTTACCCCTGAAGGAGATCTCAAATGAATTTCTGGTCAACATAAGAATTGTTCCTAATTGTCTTATCTTTCTAGAATGGTATAGTATGCCTTCATATGATTTGTGGAACTCTACTTATGGTCTTGGCAAGAAAAGGGTATTTTGGTCATCTGAGAATTACAGGTCATTTCAAGCCTATGCCCAAAACTCCTACAAGGAAGCTTCAAATGGAAAACTTTACAACATCAAACTTGTTCCAAATGACATTTTGAGTCTAGAAAAGTGACCATGAGAGATTGTAAAGATTCATAGCACAAGGTTTCAAAATTGTTGGATTTAATGGATAAAAATGACCTAAAAAATGAGATTTTTCATATTTTGGCCAAATGAGGTGAAATTATAGGTCATTTTGAATGGAAAGATCATTTTGAGAACATTGGATAAAGTAGAATTTTGATCTTGGTTCACATTTTGGGAGTTATTCAAGGTTACTTGTAATGAAAGCTACATCATCCAAAATGTAAGGGAAAAGTGCAAGGGAAGTTTCTCCAAGTTTCTAGGAGGTTCTATTCTCACCTATATATTGATATGAGAGGGTTCATGCCATGGTTGGTGATCACATTTACTCAAAAACACAAGTTTCTTACACTTTCTCTCATTTGCAAAATCCATCCAAACTCTCTCAAACTTTCACCAATCTGCACCATTCTTGATCTAATCTTCATCATCATCATCCATAGATCACAATTCACACAAGAATTTGGCTGAATTGAGCAAGGATCGTGTTGTTCAAGTTAACCATTCAAGAATCAAGAATTTCTCAATCACAAGATCCAAGAGGTTTGAGTCAAATTCATTGCATACAGAAGTCAAGAACAAGTTCCCTGATCCATTTCCAATCATTACAAGCATCTGATCAGAGCATTCCATAGCTGTTTTCTTCACTTTACACCAGGTATGTTTCTACTTCGAATTGCATGTTTAGGTTAGGATTACAAGGTTTTGATAGCATAGAATTGTTAAGCTAGGATAGATGACTGAGTTTGGTGAGTTTGGAGAGTTTTCATGGAGTTTGCCATAGGTACACCATAACTGTTAGGGTTTGTAACTCATGATTTAATGCACGAAAATTTTGGATAGATAGCCTGTTGTGATTAGCATAAGGTGTAGATGAGTTTAGGACAAGAATTGGAGAGAATTGGAAGAAGTGATATCAGGTGATCATGGTGGATTCAGACTGTTACATTCATTGGGTTCAATTATCTGTTGAGTTCTAGAAAGAATTATTGTTATGGTTGTGTAGAGGGAAGAAAGTAGAGCAATTTTGCTTTTGGAATCGTGTGGTTTCGTGGTGCATGGAGGGAGAACAGAGAGCTGGAAATTCGCGCATGGTGATGAAGTTTCAGAAACCCTAGGGTTTCTGAGGTTGAAGATGATTTGGGAGCCACACGATCCTGACTCTGACTTTGACTATAAGACCAATCCAACGGCTGTGGTTTAAAAGGAATTACGGAGGGAAAGTCCAAGGTGCTACGCACCGTTTCATTTATTCTCTCTGATGGGCTTTGAATCTCCTTGCTAATGACACCCCCAAGCGCATGGCCCAATTGGAAATGAACTAAAAAATTTACTTACTGCACCGCTTTCATCTTTTTTAATTTTTGGTTATTTTCTGAATGCATATGGGCCCAGACGCGCTTGCTATGCGCGCCCCCCAGTCTGGGCCCATCCTTTGTTTTCAACTGATTTTCACTACTTGCTACACCCCATTCCATATTAATTCATTTCATTTTATTTCAAAACAACATTAAATCTTCAAAAAATCATAATAAATCATAAAATGCATATTTTCCATTGGTTCTTTTTGCATTATTTTCTTAATTTGGTCAAGAAAATTATCATACAAAAAAATTAATATTTCATTTCATTTTTATATTTTTAGCATATTTTTCTTTTAAATAGGTGTAAATAATATTTTGTTTAGTGCATGAATTTGATAATTTTAGTTTGAACAGTTGCTTTAATATTTTTCACCCATTCTTTTTAGGTTGATTAATAGACATTGTTGGCTTGTATATACAATTTAGTTCACATTTTTAGGACTTAATTTTAGGTGATTAGTTTAGGTGAGAACAACATGAATAAAATTAGGGTTTAAGTGATGGCTTAGGTGAATTAGTTCATTTCCCTTAGGACTTAGAGATTGAATATTTTAGATATGGGACTATAGGGACTATGGGTAGTTATTAGATCCCTTAGAAATCACTAGGATTCCCCTACTGCTATTAGTATATTACTGTCTATATTTGATTAATTGGTGTGGTGTGCCCTCTGGGGATTATTGTTTGTCTGTATGGGTATTGGGATTGCTTGGGGATTGGGAGAGCTGAAGACTTGTGATGATGAAGCCATTGGAGATCCAGAGCTTGAAGACCAACTTCCAGAGTTGATGAGGAGATTCCTGCTAGCAGCTGTTGAGGAGATTAGGGTTTAGGAGCTAGGCAGAGCTCTAGATTAGAAAACTTGATTCTCAAACATGGAAGGCCTTGACTGCCTCCATTCCTCTCTGTGATGCAGAGTCTCTCTAAGACATTAACCCCCTTCCTTTGGAAGGCTTGGTGCTACTGTCTAAGGGATAGAACTCTTGAGAGAAAATATCTTATGTGTTAGTAGCAGTTGGTTTGCCACCCTTGGTAGTCAACTAATTGCTTAACACCCAATTCACTCTTGTGATTGATCCCTCATACTGGAGGTTTGAGACTTGAAGAAAAGCCATTGTAGACTGAAGGTTGATGACAAAGACCTTGCTTGAAGACTGTGGAGATGGAGATTGATGCTTGCTGAAGCTTGAAGATAGGATGTGGTGCAGAGCTGCTGTGGCTGTTTATTTTTCTGCTGTATTTCATTTCTGATGTATTGATTGGTTTTCTGGACTGTATTGTTTGCTGTTTATCCTGTTGGGTTGAAAGTGAAGTCTGTTCACTTTTGCCTATTGTTTTCTAGGTTCGAGGTTGAGTGGGACTCCCTTGCCTCGCTTGTATTGCTGCATTCATGCATTTTACTGCTTTATTGGATATATCTGCTGTTTCTGTTTCTATCTATTCCCTTAGGATCTTTGTTTCTCTCTGCGCAAGAGAGGAGCATGATAGACTTTAGGTCTTAACCCATGCATGATAACATTAGGTTAGTTTGATTCCCTTCACAACCCTAGGTTAGAGTTCTGTCTCTTCTTTCTCAAAACAAACAGAAAAACACAATAAAACTTCAAACACAATAAAAGACACTTCTTCCGTAAAAGAATGTGAACTCATCAAAACGTCATTTTTGTCCGCTGGGACTGTTAATCAGAAAACCCTTTTTCAGAAGGAATAAAATCAACCAAGACAGACTTGTGTCGTACGTGGCCCGAACTACGTTTGCTCTGATCTTTCATGCAGTGTGGAAGTACGTAGGCATACGATGCGATATCCTAGCGAGCAACCTTCCCCTCCTTTCCCGTAGGTAGGCGAACTACGTTGACTCTGATTTCTCGTTCCAGACGGGAATACGTAGGCATAAAGTGCGATACTTTGCCGAGTCATTTTGTTTTCTTTTCAACCCCTGACCTTTAGTTTAGATAGAATAACAATCCATACCCGAAAACAAGCGTGGATCCCGTCGAGTACGACAGACGTGAGGGGTGCTAATACCTTCCCCTTGCGTAACCGACTCCCGAACCCAGGTTTTGGTTGCGATGACCATACCTTTTCCCGTTTTTTGCGAGGTTTACTTCGAGCGTTTCCTTTCCCTCCCGTGGGATAAATAACGCACGGTGGCGACTCTTCTGTCAGCCGGCGCCGATTTTCGCAGTAGCGACACCTTTGACTAACAGTATCTGATTATTGAGCCTAGATGGAGGAACTTGAGAGAAAGATTGTTGAGGTTGAAAGACAGAAGGATTCTTTGGATTCTGATGGACCTCTTCCGGCTCAGGAGGTAATCGACTAGGAAGTATCTCAAGGGATAGCCCACGTCGAAACTGCCCTTGCGCTAAAAAAGACCATCGACCAAATGCGACAGAAAAATTTTCTCTTGGAAAGAAAAGGTGGATCATGAGAGGATCCTTTTTGAATATTTCAAGGCCAAGTTTCTAGCATAACCATATTGTTTATTTTTTATTTGGAAAAATCTTTATTATTATTTTTGTTGTAACTCCATTCTGGAGCTATTTTGCAACTGTGTTAGCCTTCCACCACCGTAAGCCAATTATCAATGAACATTATTTTGGATTTGAACTTCTTGTAACATAGGTCTATATTTTTTCAAATATTTTCCGTTTACTCTCATGATTCGTTGGTCCTCACCCATCTCTTGAACCTCGTACACGTTGTTGCTGAATGTTTGGGTTACTTGGAATGTTCCTTCCCAATTTGGTGACCATTTTCCTAACCTTCGATACCGTCTATCTACAGGAAAAACTGTCTTTCACATAGTCATTAACTACAAAGGTCTTTTACCTGACCATCTTATTATATGCTCTTGCCACGCGTGCCTTTTGGCGTAGTAACCTGTCTAACGCTACCATCCTTTCTCCGCCTATGACCACCATTTCGTCTAGCATCATGCTCCAGTATTTCTTCGACGAAATGTCATGTTGACGTTGCACTCTAATTGGCTGCAGACAAATCTCTGTTGGCAAAACAGCATCATGACCAAAATTCAAATGAAACGGAGTTGAATAGGTCGACTCCTTCGGAGACGTTCGACAGGCCTACAAAATTTGATCCAACGTCTTATGCCAATTTTTAGGTTTCTTGGCAATGTTTCCCTTATTGAGTTTAATTAACACCTTGTTGGCGTTTTCGATTTACCCGTTTGTCTGAGCATAATACGGTGTCTGTTGCACCCCAAAATTTGCCCAACCTTTTCCTAACCTAGGTTTATGTTTCAATTGCATAATCATTTGCATTGTCATCATGTACATAGTGTATTCATCTGCATAGCATAGCATAAGCAAGCTATCTTAAATAGGGGATCAAGTGCTATTCTTATCTCAAGAGGCATATTCAAGGGTCATTCATATTCAAGACTACTCAGGTTATCAGGGAAGAATTTGAGTTTTGAAGTGTTGACAGATCACTCATTGGGTTCTCCCCTATCTTGAGATTATTTGGGGATCATCAGAGGAAGTGTGAGCTATGAGCCAAGAGCATGAGGTGTGTATGGATGTTATGAAGAGCCTATATGATCATTTTTGAGGAGTAACCAAGTCATTGGAATGATTTCAAGAGCCTCAGTTGAAGTCAGTCAACTAGGGTTTTATCTAGGTCAACCCTAGGTCAAGGACTTGATTTGAAAGGCATTAAGGCTCATTTGAAGAATGTGGGATTCATTATTTGCTACACGGATATGTATGTGGTGTTGTGCCAAAGAAAAATCAGAAGGAGTCAAGGAGAAGTGGAGTTACCAAATTAGGGTTTCAGTGTAAAATCCCCTGATTTAGGTCAAACTTCCAAGCAGTGTAATTCAAAATGCAAGCTTCATATGAATTTGTGGTCCACATCAAACTTGTATAGTATCTTCATAGCTTTAATATGAGTGGTGGAAGTCATCAAGGTGATTTATAGAACTCAAGTTATAGCTCTTGCAAGTTACAGGTCATCTGAGGACACTGAAATTTGTCTGTGAAAGTTGTCTGTCTTCCAAGCAACTTTTGACCTTCAAGGAATTTTCAAATGAATTCTTGGCAAACATAAGAGTTGTTCCTAATGATCTCCCCTTTCCAAAAAGGTATGGTATGCCTTCATCTGATATGTGAAGCTCAAGTTATAGCTTGTGCAAGTCAGGGGTATTTTGGGAAAGTGGAATTATAGGTCATTCTTAGCCCATGCCTAAAACTCATACAAGGAAGCTTCAAATGAAAAACTTCACAACATCAAAGTTGCTCAAAATGGCATTTTGAGTCTAGAAAAGAGGTCATGGAAGTTTGGAAATGCATAGAACTCAGATTGATAAAAGTTGGTAAAAAATGACTTAAAAATGAACATAAGTTGAAAAAGTTCAAGTTGGAAATTGGTTTGGGCAATCTACAAATCCAAAATGGGTCATGTAATATACCAAATTGAGTCTAAGGAACATTTTAAAGACTTTGGTTCAGCCACAATTTTGAGATAGGGCTTTAAAAATGGAGTTGCTTTGTAAATCCATTACTTGCATAATAAGGTATTCATGTGAAACTTAACATAAGGCAAAGGAATCCCTTGTTTTTCACTCATACTCCTCCATATTGTCATGTAATGAGATTTTCAAAGGGGTTGCAAAGAGATTAAGGTGAGATATCATGAGATTTCAAAGTACCATATCATGAGAAATTCTTGAAGTTTCTAGAAGCATCTTAAATTGAGCTAGAAGCCTCTAGATCTTTCCATCCTCTCCTATATATTGGATTGGGATCATTGGTGAAAAAGGTTGGTGAAAAGAGAGAGAGGAAAGTGAGGACTCCATTGTTACTTCAATTGCAAGCAAGAGTGAATTCACACAATCAACATCAGTTCTGTTCATTCTTCTTCTCCATTCACAATCTATTGGCATTATTGAGTACATACAAGCTGATTCAGAGACCTATCCATGGAGGATTGAAAAGTTAGAGTTGAAATTGCAAGAATCCATACCAGAATTGCAGCCATTACTACAACCTGTTTCACACGATTCCATTGCATACAGAAGCAACAATACCTTCTAAGGAACCTTCTTGAAGCTTTGCAAGACTTGGGAGGCACGATTCCACAATTGTTTTCATCAAGATAGCAGGTATGTATCTTGATCCATACAACTTTAATTATGTCATTTTAGTCTGAATTATTAGGTTAGATTTTTTAGTTTTAAGGAGATGACGATGTACACAAACTTTGAGAACCATTAGTGAAGTTTTACCTTTGGGCAGTTGAACTTTAGTGACCTAGAACTTGTGGTTTAGGAGGTATTAACCTTAGTGTAATGGCATAGAATAACCAGTGTAACATGGGGAACACACTAGTACAAGAATTACCAAGGATTAACCAAGTGCGTGTCAGTGAAATTTTGTGAGCAGTGAACTTTCTACCTATCGGGTTTTACTTTAGGTTGAGAGTTAAGAGAAAATAAGAATAGGGTTTTGTAGAGGGGATGACATAGATCATTTTGGGTCTTTGAATGATGGAGTTTCATTGAGGGACGAGGGAGAACAGAGAGGGAGAAGAGCCATGCATGGGAGAGGTTTCTTTCTGGTTCTAGGGTTTCAGATGTAGAAGATGATGGAGAGTCGTTGGATCCCATGGTAGACTTTGACTCTCATTTTAATCCTAGGGCTCATATTTGATTTCAGTTTTGGAGGGAAGTCCTGAGGGCAAAAACGTCGCGTTTCATTTATTCTGAAACGTGGGCTTAAGACCAACAAGCTATCCCCAACCCCAGTACTAGGCCCATCATAAAATACACTAAAAATCGTTGCTTTTCACACCGTAGGTTTTTCCATTTTTCTTTTATTTTTGATTTGATTTTTTCTGATTCCGGGGCCCAGCACCATATGCTATACGCACCACCCTCTTCCTGGCCCATCCAACAATAGAACCAGGCGCATATACTATTAACACCCCTCCCCTTTAATTCATTTTTTGTGATTTTAATTCATTTAATATTTCTTGCATTTTCTTTAATTCCTATAAAATTGAAAAATTAATGTTTTTGATTTTTTCTTTTTGCATTAGGTTTTTAATAATGTGTAGAAAATTAATAAAAATAAAAATGGAATTTTATTTTTAGTTTCATATTTTTTGCATATTTTTCTTTTAATTAGCTTTTAATGAGATTAAGCTAGTACTTCATTTTGTAGAATTTAATTAGGGACTTTCCCTTAGGTATTTTGGTCCATTCTTTTTAGTGTGATTAAGTAATGACCTTAACTCCCTCTGGTTTTTATACCAAGTTTTTTAGGTTAAAATTTTAGTGAGTTTGTTGGATCAACATTAGTGTAGCAAATTAGGGTTTTTAGGGTGAACTTAGGTGAGTAAATCATTTCTTTTAGGAGTTTTAGTTTGATTTTGGGGTATGGGACTATAGAGATACTATGGGTAGGTGTAATAGACCATTGTAAATAAGTCTTAGAATTTCCCCCCCTTGTCTTTGTATTTTTAGAATATTTTCTAAAATTGACTGATTGTAGTGTTTGTTTTGTGATTGATTGTCTATCTTTTGGGGTTTATGTTTGGGGTATTATTGTGGGGCTTTGCTTGTTGAAGACCTTGTTGAAAGAGCATGATGAGGGAGAAGATTGAAGATCAAGACCCATAGGTTGAGAGGTTGGAGGCTTGCTGGTAGCTGTTGAAGACCATAAGGTTTAGGAGCTAGGTAGAGCTCTAGATTAGAGATTTGATTCATGAAACATGGAATGCTTCTTGTGCTTCCATTCTTTCCCAGTGACTAAAAGTCCCTCTAAGAACTCACCTCCCTCCTTTGGAGGGATAAGTGATTGGTCTTAGAGGTAGAACTTTGAGGGAACCTGTCCCACTATGCTAATCCCTTGTGAGCTTCCTTTGGTTGTTCATGAGCTGCTTAGCATGCCAAACTAGATTTCTTGATTCTATTCTGTTATCCTGGAGTGTTTACCCTTGAAGATGGAGATCATTGAAGATGAAGACTGTCAAAGCAGGAAGCTAGCCAGAGTTTGGGGGTCCAATGATGAAGATTGAGCTTGGAGATTCATTTGAAAGAGGATGTGGTGTGCATCAACTTTGGAGTTTGCTGTCAGAGCTTGGGGCTTTTGCTGTATTGTGTGTATTAATTCCCCTAGGTTTAAAGTGAAATGTGCTTCACTTTTACCTATTGTGTTCAGGTTCAAGGAAGAGTTTGGCTCCCTTGCCTAGCTTGTTTGCTGTATTCATTCATTATTTTACTGTTTACTGTATCTGTTTTTGCTTTCCGTTTATTCCCTTAGGAGCTCTATTTCTCTCCGTGCAAGAGAGTAACATGACAGACATTAGGAGCTAACCCATGTATGATAACATTAGGGTAGATTTCCTTCCCTTTTTAACCCTAGGATTTGTAGAGTGTCATCTCTTCTTTCTTCAAACAACATAAAAACATTAATAAAGGTTATAACAGAGATCAATTCATTTCTTCCGTCAAAAGATTTGAACAAACACAAACCTTTTTGCAATAAGAAAACCCTTGTTTAAGGTGAGATTTTTCATAAAAGACACTTGAACAGCTTGTGTCGTGCGTAGCCCGAACTACGTTTTCTCTGATCTTCCATGCAGTGTGGAAGTATGTAGGCATAAGATGCGATATCCTAGCGAGCAACCTTCACCCATCCTTTCCCGTAGTTAGGCGAACTACGTTGACTCTGATTTCTCGTTCCAGACGAGAATACGTAGGCATAAGGTGCGATGCTTTACCGAGTCATGTTTTCTTTTCTTTTCAGACCTCATCCTTTAGTTTAGATAGAAGTGTAATCCGTACAACCAAGCAAGCGTGGATCCCATCGAGTACGATGGACGTGAGGGGTGCTAATACCTTCCCCTTGCGTAACCGACTCCCGAATCCAGGTTTTGGTTGCGATGACCATACCTTTTCCAATCTTTGCGTTAGGTTTACTCTGAGCGTTTCCTTTCCCTCCATTGGGATAAATAACGCACGGTGGCGACTCTTATGTTCTGCCGGCGCTGATTTTCGCAGTAGCGACAGCTGGCGACTCTGCTGGGGACTCCAACGGTTCCCTATGCGAGTCAATCCTAGCGCTTGTTTTCCCGTCGTGGGCTTTGTATGGATTTACATTTCTGTATTTACATTTCAGCATTTTATTATCATTATTATTGCTGTATTGTGGGTTTGATGGGGGTTCTATGATTGAGAGATAAGCCGGACCTGGGCTTGAGTGCACCTAGAATTAGAGTAGAGATTAATGGGGGTGTGCATGCTTTGCATGTACTAGCTTCCCGCGAAATCTACGCTTGGACGAGGTCCTTCTGGTTGACTTCCTGTTTTGCCCTTTGGGTGCAGTGGGCTGTTGGTTAGTTGGATTGTCGACTCCGGGGACCGATCATTTGGAAGTTGGCTAAGTGAGGCCTCTTCAGGATTTGATGATGCCACACCTTCTGGGTATCGTATCATCAACCCTGAAAGTCTGTGACGCCGACGACCGCATAGGATGTCGTACCTTGTGCCAATTATAGGGACGTCTACCTGTGAGGGGGACTTAGGGCATGCAGGTAACTTGACCTTCAGACTACCGGTTTATTTCTCATGAGATACAGGATTGTGGATATTTTATGGACTGTTACTAGGTCTGTCAGAGACCAGGTGTGGGTTATATTATTGGGTCTATCTGAGACAAGGCTGGAGTTCCTTGTGAGGTCTGTCTGAGACCAGGGTTTGATGAGTATTGGAGGGTCTGTCTGAGACCTGTTCTTGGTGTGACTTGGGCTTCTTATTCAGGGCACTTGATCCCCTGTTGCAGCTGTTTGCATTGCATTGTTTGCATACCCATTTATCATTGCATTTCATTAACGTGTGTCTGTGCTGCAGGTGCATTACATACTTCCCTGTTCTAGTGCTCCGGATTTCTGATTGTTGATATGGGTAGTGTGCGGAAGACAGTCGCGTATAAGCTGCCCACTCCGGATGTGAATTCTATATTGAGTTTGATTGCCCTTGCGGATGATGAGGTTAGGACTAGCTTCAAGAAAAGTTATGGGAGGCTTTTGAGCTTGGTTTGTAGACCCAGTGCACATGATTTGAATGGATTGTATACATTGCTGCAGTTTTACGATCCTGCTTTGAGATGCTTCACATTTACAGATTTCCTTATGGGTCCTACTATGGAGGAGTATGCAGAATTCCTTAGTTTGCCAGTACAGAACAAGGTCCCGTTCATCCATTTTGACGCTAAACCTAAGTTGGAGGATTTAGCGGTGTCTTTGCATATGGATGCTTCTGAGCTGTTAGTGACTTCTTTGTACGGGATTCCTGGATTCGCTCTTAGTTTTCTGGTTAGCAAGGCGCGAGAGTATGCTAAGAGTGGCTGCTGGGTGGTATTCAACGCCTTGTTGGCTTTGTGTATATATGGGATAGTGTTATTCCCAAACCTTCCAGACTTTGTTGACTTTGATGCACTTCATCTATTTGCTGCCGGCAATCCAGTACCGACATTGATTGGGGATTTCTACCATTCCCTCCATTACAAGAATGAGAACCGGCAAGGGAAGAGTGTTCATTGTTGCATGCCTTTACTGAAGATGTGGTTTTATAAACACTTACCGAAGAAGGGTCCTTTCGTAGAGCTTGCAAATGAGTCTGATTGGTCCGAGCACCTTATGAGATTGACTTCTGAGGAGATGGTTTGGTTTGATAGGAATTTGCTGGGTTCCGAGATTATTTTTAGCTGTGCAGGATATCCAAATGTGCCCTTAATTGGGAGGAAAGGATGTATCAATTACAATCCTTCTTTGCTTGTTCGTCAGTTTGGATATGCATTGAAGAGCCCGCCGAAGGCAGAAGAGGTACAGGAATCTCTGTACTTCACAGGTGACTTGAGTGGAGACTTATTGGCCAAGCTGCAGTACGCTTGGAATCACATCTCTAGAAGGGGAAAACCATTGTTGGGAAAGAACAACTGTCATGCTTATCCTCCGTACAAAGCTTGGATGCGAGAAAGGGTCAAGCAGATTCAAATGCCCTATCCTTTTGTGTCATCTCCTGTTCCTATTCCGGTAGAGGAACCCACGATTGTTCCCATTGAGGTTTATGAGCAAGTGGTGAAGGAAAAGGAAGCTTTGTTGGTGGTTAATGAAGATCTAGAAAGAGAATTGGCCCAGATTCGAAGTGAGAAGAACGAAGCTGCGTACTCCCTTCAACAACAAACTGAGATGGTAACCTTGTTGAAGACTAAGTTGGTTAAAGAAAAGGAGAAGCGTGAACGCCTGGGACAAGACTTTAAGAGCTCTCATGACATGATGGAAGCTAAGAAGAAGTCGTTGGACATCGCTTACCGAGAGATCGCTTCATTCAATAAGACGTGGAATGCCACTCTTACTAACAACAAGGAACGGGAGGATAAGTTGAAGCAACAGATCTCCGATCTTCAGGACCAATTGAAGGCCACCAGGAGGCAGCATGAAGAAGAAGTCATGACTAGATATGCTCTTCAAGATGCACTGAAGCAAGTTGATGCCCGCAGAAAGGAAGCTCGATCCCAGAAGAGGAAGCTAGATGAGTGCTTTGGTGAAGGCACATGGGAAGAGTCCATCGACGATTTACGACGAGTTCTTAAGCAGAGGAGTCTACTCATAGAGGGATTGCTTGTTCAGCCTGATCATCCAAAGACAAAGAAGCTGTTAGGGGAGTATAGGGATTATGGGCATACCTGATTTGCTTATGCTTTATTATATGCTGACCATCACCCGGCTTATGGGTTGAGGTCATGCTTTTGTTCGTCTTGTGATACATTGGTGTTATACTTTTGCCTTTGAAGGCCTGTTCAATATATGAGTTGTTCTCTCTTTTGTGATTGAATTTCAACTTCTTGCAACTTTTGTCACCGCACTGTCACGGTGCTACCCTGTATCAAATGTATTAGCACTAGAATGGGGGGAGTAATATTCCCCAATGCACAGGCACATATTGCATTTTGCATACATACTCATATTTGCATTACAGGTTTGTGATCCGTGTATCTTATCTCCTGCATCCATTTCAGGTATTTTCAGGATTGCAGAAAAGCGGGTCCACCGTTACTCTACCAGAACTAATCAGAAGAAGATTATGGACAACGTGCAGAGTGAGATGCAAGAGATGCGTGACAGGATGGCCCTGCTCATGCAAACCATGGAGACCATCGCCAAAGGACAAGAGCAGCTGCAGAATCTGGTTCAACCGATAGTCGCACGGGCTGAAAACAACGGGACACCGCAAGGTGTAAATATTGCTGCTTCTCCCTGAGTTGAGAATCGTCAAAGTGCTGATGCTATTCCCGTAACCGGTTTGAATGCTGGAGAAACTGGTCCTGTAGGTGGAGGTGGGAACACCGGTAATATGAATGCCAATGCAGATACTGCTGGGGTATTTTTGGGTAATGTCAACCAGGGTTTCAATGGGGGCGTTGAGAATGTCGGAATGAATGGTATCAACGGTAACCAGGGCTTCAATGGTGTGAACATGGGGTATGGCAGCACTGCTGGCGCCAAGGCTGGGTTTGGTGGCTATGGTTACGGTAATCTTGGATATGGAGCTGGTGCATACAACGCTCAAGAGATGGGCAATCTGAGGTATGACCCCAGGTACTTCCAAACGGGTCCGGGCCGTGATGCAGATTATGTTGGATACGATGCAGTACCTCGCTGGGAGGATCGTCAGGAGGATGTGTTCTCTAGTTAGAACGAGGGTTATGAAAGGGCTAGGGATGACAACCATCGGATGAGATTGCTAGAAGAGAAAGTGAACGGATTGGCCAGCCAGAATGCTCTTGGGCTGGATATGTCAAATATGGGGTTAGTCCCAGGGTTGAGGGTCCCGCTGAAATTCAAAGCGCCGTCATTTGACAAGTACAAGAGGGATACATGCCCTAGGGTGCATGTGCGCGCGTTTTACAGGCGTATGTCTGCGTATTCTGAGGATGAAAAGATGCTAATGCACTTCTTCCAGGATAGCCTGTCAGGGCCATCGCTGGAGTGGTACATGAGCTTAGAGCCTACTCAGATCAGGAGTTGGAAAGAGCTGGCAGAGGCTTTTGTTCGACATTATCAGTATAATAGTGATCTCGCCCCTAACCGAGTCCAGTTGCAGAGCATGTCTCAAAAGTCTAGTGAGAGCTTTAAGGAATACGCCCAGAGATGGCGAGATCTGGCTGCTAGGGTACACCCTCCGATGGTGGAGCGCGAAATGATGGATATGTTCATAGGAACTTTTTCTGGAATGTACTATGACCGGTTGCTCAATTTTTCGATGAGTACTTTCTCTGAGTTGATCTTGATGGGGGAGCGCATTGAAAACGGGGTAAAGATTGGTAAAATTCAAGCAGGCGAGTCCAATTCCGCCGGAGGTAATAAGAAGACGTTTGGTGGTAAAAGGCAGGGTGATACCAACGCCGTATACAATGCTCGATGGAGGAATAAAGGTCAGAACTGGAATCAGCAGTCGCAAGTTGCAAGCGTAACCATTCCAGGGCCTTCTCAGCAGTAGAGACAACAACCACAGCAGCAGCCTAATAATAATCAGCGCAGACTTCAGAACCCACGACCGAGGAGAGTATTCGAGGTACCGCCGGTATCATATGCAGAACTCCTTCAAACTTTGTTGAAATTGCAGCTAGTCGAGAAGAGGACCTTAGCACCACCAACTGGCCAGCCACCAGTCGGGTATGATGTTAATGAGCACTGTGACTTCCATTCGGGTGCACCAGGGCACAATATTGAAAATTGCCTAGCTTTCAAGCATAAAGTACAGGATTTGCTTGATAGTACGGCTATTAACTTCGGGAAGGACGGTCCCAATATCACGCAGCAGCCAATGCCCAAGCATGGTGGGGCTGGGGCCAATGCAATCCTGGCAGATGATGAGTTGAACTTGGTTTCGGAAGTGAGCAAGCTGAAAACCCCTTTGAGTTACGTAAAGCAGCGTTTATTGAAAGGAGGTGTCTATCTCGGTTGCAGTGAAGAATGTGCTGACTGTTTGGTTCAACCTGAGGGTTGTGAGAAGTTGAAAAGGGGAGTTCAAGGTTTGATTGATGAAGGAATCCTGCAGTTTGACAGGTCTGTGGGGCGAGAGAAGTCTGTCGAGACAGGATCTGAAAAAGAGCGCAGGGAGATTGCTACGATCACAATTCCTTTCAAATCAGTGACAATTTCGGCATCATCGAAAAGGCCGACCATTACTATTACCAAGGCTAAGCCAGTCCCTTATGAAAGCACAAAGGCAGTCCCGTGGAGTTATGGTGCTGAGGTGTATTGTAATGGGGAAAAGATTGACTTGAATAATCCGCCAGCGGGATCCGTGGATAACATAGTGGGAGCGGGTGGTATAACCCGGAGCGGGAGAATTTTTACTTCACCTGAGGTCGAGGTAGAGAGGCTCGCCAGGGGTAAGAGCAAAGTTGTTGAGGGGGAATCTTCGGGGAGTAAGGAGAAAGAGCCGATAAGCAAAGATGTGGAAGAATTCATGAGGTTGATTCACAAAAGTGATTACAAGATTGTAGAGCACCTGCAGCAGACCCCGTCAAAGATCTCCATATTATCGCTGCTGTTGTGTTCTGAGGCGCATAGAAATGCCCTATTGAAGGTACTTGAAACATCCTTCGTGCCGCAAGAGATTTCAGTTAATCAGCTGGAGGGAGTTATGGCACATGTTAACGCTGGGTATGGGCTGGGATTCACGGATTTTGACCTAACGCCTCGAGGGCGTGATCACAATAATGCCTTGCACATCTCTATCGAATGTCGGGGCACTATTTTATCCCATGTGCTGGTAGACACTGGGTCTTCTTTGAATGTGTTACCAAAGAAAGCCCTGTTGAAATTAGATACCTGTGGGTTGTTGTGCACCCCTAGTGATTTGGTGGTGAGGGCCTTTGACGGAACAAGAAGGTCAGTATTCGGGTCAGTGATGTTACCCATCCAGGTAGGATCGGAGGCGTTTGATACAGTGTTTTACATCATAGACATCCAGCCTGCATATAGCTGTTTGATCGGAAGACCTTGGATTCATGCCGCTGGGGCAGTAACTTCTACGCTCCATCAGAAGCTGAAGTATATGGTTGAGGGGAGTATTGTGACGGTGTGTGGCGAAGAGGATATCTTAGTCAGTCATTTGTCTTCTTTCAAGTACGTGGAGGTAGATGGAGAGATTCATGAAATGTTGTGTCAGGCGTTCGAAGGGGTGAAGGTTAAAGAAGAAGCTCTGGTGAAGAGTGAAGGGCAAGAGGTGGCCGTCTCCTCATATAAAGAAGCCAAGGCGTTGGTACAAGCAGGAGAGACTCAGAAGTGGGGGCATGTTCTGGACATCCCAGCGAAGCAAGATAGGTATGGCTTGGGGTACCGCCCATCTCCCTCGCAGGGTGCGCCTAAGTACAAGGGACCTGTCGTGTTCACGCCCGGAGGAGTTAGCTTCGAAAGGATTAATGCCGTGTCTGATACGGAGGAAGTGGATAGCGACTGCGACATGGACGCATGGATTCGACCCAGCACGCCGGGGCAAAGCCTATGCAACTGGTCCATCCAGGACGTCATCCAAGTCACCAAACAGTAATGCGTTGTTTTTTTCAATCATTGTATGATCACATGCCTTGCCCGGGGCATCGTTGATCTTGTCTTAGGGCCTAACTGTTTACCTGTATGTTTGCATGAGCAATAAATGACGACGTTTTTTACATTCAAATGTTGTGATCCTTTTCTTTCTGTTTTTTATTTTTCAATAAAATGGCAGCGTGGTTATGCATTTTGCTTGTATATCATTTTGAAGCACTTAACCGTTTCCCTCGCAGGATTCATGAATTTTCAGATGACATCGACCAAAAACTTCCTATGACTCGTTTAGACTTCGAGCATCTGATCTTCCAAGCTGAGGAAGAGATTGTTGAGGATAATGACTTACCAGAAGAGTTGAGTCGGTTATTGAAGCAAGAGGAGAGAGTCATTCTGCCTCATCAGAAAGAGATTGATATTGTCAACTTAGGGTCTGAAGAATGCGTCAGGAATATCCGTATAGGGGCCGCGTTGCAGGTTGACGTCAAGCAAGAGCTTATCGAGATGCTGCGTGAGTACAGTGATATATTTGCTTGGTCCTACGAGGACATGCCAGGTTTGGATACTGATATGGTTGTTCATCGTCTACCGTTGAGGGAATATTGCCCACCCGTGAAGCAGAAACTCAGAAGGACTCGTCCTGACATGGCTGTAAAGATAAAGGAAGAAGTGCAGAAGCAATGGGATGCTGGATTCCTGGCTGTCACCACTTATCCCACTTGGGTCGCTAATATCGTGCTTGTGCCAAAGAAAGATGGCAAGGTTCGAATGTGTGTTAATTATAGGGATCTAAACAAAGCGAGCCCGAAAGATGATTTCCCGCTGCCGCATATTGATGTGTTAGTTGACAATACGACTCAATTTTTGGTATTCTCATTCATGGATGGATTTTCGGGGTACAACCAGATCAAAATGGCTTCGGAGGATATGGAAAAAACGACCTTTATCACCCTGTGGGGGACCTTTTGTTATAAGGTGATGCCCTTTGGTTTGAAAAATGCTGGGGCAACGTATCAGCGGGCTATGACAACGCTTTTTCACGACATGATGCACAAAGAGATTGAGGTGTATGTCGATGACATGATTGCCAAGTCTCAAACGGAGGAAGAGCACCTGGTTAATCTGCTGAAGTTGTTCAAGAGGCTGAGGGAGTTCAGGCTGAGGCTGAATCCTAATAAGTGTACCTTCAGAGTGAGATCCGGGAAGCTACTGGGGTTCATTGTGAGCAAGAAAGGAATCGAGGTCGATCCTGCAAAAATAAAAGCAATACAAGAGATGCCAGCACCAAGAACAGAAAAAGAAGTCTGTGGATTCCTAGGGAGGTTGAACTACATTGCTAGGTTCATCTCTCACCTAACGACCACGTGTGAACCTTTGTTCAAACTGTTAAAGAAAGATCAAGCAGTGGTCTGGAACGACAATTGCCAAAGGGCATTTGAAAAGATAAAAGAATACTTGCAGGAACCTCCGGTGTTGATACCCCTAGTAACGGGACGACCACTGATTATGTATCTGACGGTTCTTGAGAACAGTATGGGTTGTGTTCTCGGTCAACATGACGAGACAGGACAGAAAGAGCATGCAATTTACTACTTGAGTAAAAAGTTCACGGATTGTGAATCTCGATACTCTATGCTCGAAAAGACGTGCTGTGCATTGGCGTGGGCTGCCAAACGTCTAAGACAGTACATGCTGAATCATACAACCATGCTGATATCAAAGATGGATCCGATCAAATATGTGTTTGAGAAGCAAGCGCTCTCTGGAAGGATTGCTAGATGGCAAATGGTATTGACAGAATACGATATCCAGTATGTTTCCCAGAAGGCTATTAAGGGAAGTGTTCTGTCCGAATATCTGGCCGAACAGCCAATTGAGGATTATCAGCCTATGAAGTTTGAGTTTCCTGATGAGGACATAATGTACTTGAAAGCTAAAGATTGTGATGAGCCGTTGCCTGGTGAAGGTCCTGAGCGGAGTTCCCAGTGGCAATTGATCTTTGATGGGGTTGTCAATTCGTACGGTAGCGGGATCGGGGCAATCATTACCACTCCCCACGGGTCGCATATCCCGTTCACAGCCAGATTGACTTTTCCAGTGACGAATAATGAAGCAGAGTATGAAGCTTGCATTATGGGGTTAGAAGAGGCGATTGATCTGAGGATCAAGAATCTGGATGTATACGGGGATTCAGCGCTAGTGGTGAACCAGATTAAAGGAGAATGGGAGACCCGCCAACCTAATTTGGTGTCGTACATGAATTATGCGAGAAGGTTGTTACCTTTCTTTGATAAAGTAGAGTTTCATCATGTACCCCGGGCGGAGAATCAAATGGCAGACGCCCTTGCAACGTTATCCTCGATGTATAAGGTCAACCACTGGAATGAGGCTCCCAGGGTTGTCATATCTCGCCTTGATAGGCCGGCCTTTGTGTTTGCAATTGATGAAGCGTCTGACGGTAAGCCTTGGTATTTCGACATACAGAATTTCCTGAAGAACAAGGAATATCCGGCTGGGGCATCCAGTCGTGATCAGAAGACTCTAAGGAGATTAGCAGGCAACTTCTATCTGAATCCCGACGGCGTTTTGTATAGAAGGAACCATGATTTGGTACTCCTCAGATGTGTAGATGAGAAGGAAGCCAACTTGCTCATGGAAGGGGTCCATGAAGGAACTTTCGGTACGCATACCGGTGGACAGGCTATGACCAGGAAATTGTTGCGAGCAGGGTATTACTGGTTAACAATGGAGACGGATTGTTTCAAATTTGCCAAGCGGTGTCACAAGTGCCAAATTTATGCAGATAAGATCCATGTGCCACCCAGTCCACTGAATGTTATGGCTTCTCCGTGGCCTTTCTCCATGTGGGGGATTGATATGATTGGCAAGATTGAGCCTACTGCTTCTAATGGGCATCGTTTTATCCTAGTCGTGATCGATTACTTCACCAAGTGGGTGGAAGCAGCATCTTACGCCAACGTGACGAAGCAGGTGGTGGCCAGATTTATCAAGAAGGATATAATTTGCAGATACGGTATTCCTGAACGGATCATTACTGATAATGGTTCAAATCTGAACAATAAGATGATGAGGGATCTTTGTCGGGAGTTTAAGATCGAGCATCATAATTCATCTCCGTACAGACCCAAGATGAATGGCGCTGTTGAAGCGGCCAACAAGAACATAAAGAAGATTGTTCAGAAGATGGTGATAACGTATAAGGATTGGCACGAGATGCTGCCATTCGCTTTGCACGGTTATCGTACTACGGTGCGTACATCCACCGGGGCAACTCCGTTCTCACTGGTGTATGGCATGGAGGCAGTCTTGCCATTGGAGGTTGAGATACCATCTTTGAGGGTTTTGCTTGATGTTCAGCTTGATGAGGTAGAATGGGTGAAAAGTAGATTGAATCAGCTGAGCTTGATAGACGAGAAGAGACTGGAATCCATTGCACATGGTAGGCTGTATCAGAGCCGGATGAAGAAAGCGTTCGACAAGAAGATTCGACCTCGAAGCTTTCAGACGGGTGATCTTGTGCTGAAGAAGATTCTCCCCCCGCAATCGGATCACAGGGGCAAATGGACTCCCAATTACGAAGGTCCATACGTCGTGAGAAAGGTCTTATCCGGAGGAGCCTTATTGTTATCCACCATGGATGGTGAAGACTTTTCGTCCCCTGTGAACTCGGACGCAGTTAAAAAATACTTTGCTTAAATTGACCCGCTGGACAGTAAAAAGAGAGTCCAGGCAAAAATGGGGCATCCTGGCGAACCAAAAAAAACAGAATAAAAAGGTTCGGGCAAAAGTTAGGGATATAATTGAAAAGAATGTACACCCGCGAAGTCGAAAACCTACACTGGGCGGCTTCGGCAAAAAAGGGTATCCCGGTGAATCGAAAACCCGCAAAGGGCGATTCACGCAAAAGTTAGGGATTTGAGAAGCAAATGACTGCGGTCCAAGTTTGATTGTTAGTGGGTTGGGAGCATCTGGGGGTCAACTGTCCAAAGCAATCTCTTCCGAAGACAGAAATCAGGAAAGCGTCAGAGTCTGGCGAGTCATAGGAGGATTGGTTCATGGTGTTCGTCTGCAACACGTTGCCGACATGTGTGCAAATTTTATTCTGTATATTTGTATACTTCTGCATTTTTTTTATGCGTGACTACCTCTTTTCAGGAGTCGCATCTGATGTACAAATCTTGCCTATTCCCAGGCCGTTATCAATAAAGTGTGTTATTCAGCGTAGTGTGTGACGTTGGTTTTAATTTTTACAGTTTTGTTTGTAAAAAACACCGATGTTTTTGATAAACTTACATGCGTGTAAACAGGCGGGCATCGGCCGATGATTGTTAAAACCGGAAATTACCTAAATGGTTGTCATGGGTGATTACCAAGATGTTTCCTTTTTGCATAGATTGTCTTGTGTTTGCTTGTTGACTTTTGCAGGTATTCAAAAGCTCGCAAAGTTCCCCGCCAGAGTCCATGGCAGGCTAGTACCCTCTCCAGAGGATGAATGTTGTGTCCTTCCCCGGTGAAGTCGCCCCAGGCAAAATTTGCATGTTGTCTCCCCAGGAGAGTGGAGATTGTGTCAAAGGAAAAGATCAATGTATCTTCAGTAGTTCAGAATTAGCTTATCAAGCAGAGCAGAGCCCTCCCCAGCGAAGGTCGAGATGGATATGATCAACTTCCCCAAAGAGTTTCTTGCATAGTGCGAATCAGAGCACACCGGTCAATCCCCAACTCAGTGATAGCAGGATGAAGTATCCCCACAGGGCGTAATCAGAGTATTGATACCCTTTGAAAGCAGTTTCCGGGATTGCTTTTCTCTTTCCTCAACAGGTTGATCCTTCCTCGTCAGGATGATCATTTTTCAGCAGAGTTTGAAGTTTTGAGTTTGTGAGCTACTTTCCCAGCAGGACGGTCATCCCCAGCGGAGTTAGTTCACCTTATCAACATTTATTTTGTTGGAAGGGTATCGGTAGTGTTCCGGTCATCCCCAGCAGATCCAGTTTGTCTTCAGCATTTATTTTGCTGAAGTAACTCTTTGCATAAGCATGCATCATAAGCACTTTGCATTTTACCTAAATACGTAGCATTTCCATGCTGTATGGAAGCATTACATCATTCGCGAACGTGCATTTTTGAAACATAAGCCAGGTTGGTTACCTCATCCGTTTCAGACATGTTGTTTCTTGCCGATAAGAGAAGTCGTGGTTCAGGAAGATGTTGATTTGTGGTCAAAGTACGCAGTGATCGTATTTGTCCCGACCTTTGGGGGTTCATGCTGTAAGGCACGCAGTGATCGTGTTGATCTTGAGATGTTGATTTGTGGTCCAAGTACGCAGGGATCGTATTTGTACCATCTATGGGGTTCATGTTGTAAGGCACGCAGTGATCGTGTTGATTTTGAGATGTTGATTGTGGTCCAAGTACGCAGGGGTCGTATTTGTACCATCTTAGGGGGTCCATGCTGTAAGGCACGCAGTGATCGTGTTGGTATCGTCTCAGGGGTTTATTGGGCAGGACACGTAGTGATCGTGTTTGCCGTATCATGTGATGTTTGTTGGACGATATGTGCAGTGATCGTATTCGTCCGTTATACAGTGGTTATAGATTGACACGCAGTGATCGTGTTCATCCAGTTTTTGTTGGTCGATATGCGTAGTGATTGTATTCGTCCGTTATACAGTGGTTATAGATTGACACGCAGTGATCGTGTTTTCTCCAGTCAAGAGGATCGTGGCTCAGAACACGCAGTGATCGTGTTCAAACACGCAGTGATCATGTTCAAGATACGCAGTGATCGTATTCGTATAGCACGCAGTGATCGTGTTGATAGAACCATTTGAACTTGTGGTGCGAGACATGCAGTGATCGTGCTGACATCATTTTGGGGGTTTGTCGGTCAATACACGCAGTGATCGTGTTTGTCCTATTACAGCACACGCAGTGATCGTGTTCATCATATTGGTGGTTGAAGTACGCAGTGAACGTGTTCGCCTCTTCTATGTGGATTTATTCCGTCTGGCACGCGGTGATTGTGTTTACCTCATCCGGTTGGATTTATGGTCGATGTGATTTTGGTTGTAACGCAACACGCAGTGATCGTGTTTGTCCCTTTATGTGGTTTTGTTTGTGACATCAGAACACGCAGTGATCGTGGTCATCGTTATGTTGTGGGGTTTTCGCGGAAGAGGTACGCAGTGATCGTATTCATCCTGTATGGTTGGTTTGTGGCACAAGGCGCGCAGTGATCGTGTTTTCTCCTGTCAAGAGAGTTGTGGCGCAGGGCCCGCAGTGATCGTGGTCATCGTTATGTTGTGGGGTTTTCGCAGAAGAGGTACGCAGTGATCGTATTCATCCCGTATGTTTGTTTGCGGCACAGACGCGCAGTGATCGTGTTTTCTCCTGTCAAGAGAGTTGTGGCGCAGGGCACGCAGTGATCGTGGTCATCGTTATGTTATGGGGTTTTCGCGGAAGAGGTACGCAGTGATCGTATTCATCCCATATGTTTGTTTGCGGCACAGACGCGCAGTGATCGTGTTTTCTCCTGTCAAGAGAGTTGTGGCGCAGTGCACACAGTGATCGTGGTCATCGTTATGTTATGGGGTTTTTTTTTCGGAAGAGATACGCAGTGATCGTATTCGTCCTATACGTGGTTTTGTTTGCAACGCCAAGACGCGCAGTGATCGGGTTTCCTCCTGTCGAGAGGGTTGTGGTGTAGAATACGCAGTGATCGTGTTCATCTTCTTACAGAGGGTTGTTGTGCCAGGCACGCAGTGATCGTGTTCGTCATGTCATATTCCCCTAGCAGAGTTTGCTTGGTCAAGAACCTTTCTCCCCAGCTGAGTCTTCCTCAGGATGCTGTGGTGTCAGCATTAGAAGATGGTAATGCAGATTTTTGGGTGGTTACCCGCAATTCCCCCAGCAGAGTTATGTTCTCCAGCAGGGTATTACTTCAATGAGTTACTGGGTTTAAGTCCCTCATAGTCCCCCAGCAGGGTATTCGCCACAGGAGTTGTTTGGTTAAATTCCTCTTTTTTTCAACAAGGTTATTCTCGTCAGGGTGCTTGGTTAAGTTCCCAATTTCCCCAGCAGGTGTTTGACGGCAGTCGTCAGAATTGTCCTCTCAGAGTTGCTTGGTTAAGTTTCTCGTGTCCCCGCAGGATGCTCGTTCAGGTACGAATGGAAGGTTGGTAAGAGAAATCAACATTTTCCCGCAGTTTAGCGGATGCTCGTTCAGATACGAACGAAAGGTTGATAAGTGAAATCAGCATTGTCTCGTTTGGTTAAGCGTTTGCTCGTTTCTTCAGGATACGAAAGGTTGATAAGTGAGATCAACATCGCCCCGCTTGCCTAAGCGTTTGCTCGTTTCTTCAGGATACGAAAGGTTGATCAGTGAAGTCAACATGACAAGTGAAGTCAATATTCTCCCGCTGGTTAGCGTATGCCTGGTTGATAAGTGAGATCAACAGAGGTTGATAAGTGATATCAACGATTTCTCGTTGTTTGGTGTATGCCCATTTCTTCGGAACAGAGTGGTCTGCGGACAATATCAGAATATTCCACAAAACAGATTGACATATGGATGGCTAATTGTTGCTGTGACAACAGAAGCCAGTTCCCTGGGACTCTTCCCAAGCAGTAGTCGTATTCACAATTTATTTTGCGGTTGGCAAATTTCCGGGTTCTTTCGTATTCAACCGTCTCGTACCTCGAATGTCTGAAGGTTGCGCGCTCTTCATCCAGTCGGGTCCAAGCCGCTTGAATAGGGGCAGCTGTTGCACCCCAAAATTTGCCCAACCTTTTTCTAACCTAGGTTTATGTTTCAATTGCATAATCATTTGCATTGTCATCATGTACATAGTGTATTCATCTGCATAGCATAGCATAAGCAAGATATATTAAATAGGGGATCAAGTGCTATTCTTATCTCAAGAGGCATATTCAAGGGTCATTCATATTCAAGACTACTCAGGTCATCAGGGAAGAATTTGAGTTTTGAAGTGTTGACAGATCACTCATTGGGATCTCCCCTATCTTGAGATTATTTGGGGATCATCAAAGGAAGTGTGAGCTATGAGCCAAGAGCATGAGGTGTGTATGGATGTTATGAAGAGCCTAGATGATCATTTTTGAGGAGTAACCAAGTCATTGGAATGATTGCAATAGCCTCAGTTGAAGTCAGTCAACTAGGGTTTTATCTAGGTCAACCCTAGGTCAAGGACTTGATTTGAAAGGCATTAAGGCTCATTTGAAGAATGTGGGATTCATTATTTGATACATGGATATGGATGTGGTGTTGTGCCAAAGAAAAATCAGAAGGAGTCAAGGAGAAGTGGAGTTACCAAATTAGGGTTTCAGTGTAAAATCCCCTGATTTAGGTCAAACTTCCAAGCAGTGTAATTCAAAATGCAAGCTTCATATGAATTTCTGGTCCACATGAAACTTGTAGAGTATCTTCATAGCTTTAATTTGAGTGGTGGAAGTCATCAAGGTGATTTATAGAACTCAAGTTATAGCTCTTGCAAGTTACAGGTCATCTGAGGACACTGAAATTTGTCTGTGAAAGTTGTTTGTCTTCCAAGCAACTTTTGACCTTCAAGGAATTTTCAAATGAATTCTTGGAGAACATAAGCGTTGTTCCTCATGATCTCCCCTTTCCAAAAAGGTATGGTATGCCTTCATCTGATATGTGAAGCTCAAGTTATAGCTTGTGCAAGTCAGGGGTATTTTGGGAAAGTGGAATTATAGGTCATTCTTAGCCCATGCCTAAAACTCATACAAGGAAGCTTCAAATGAAAAACTTCACAACATAAAAGTTGCTCAAAATGGCATTTTGAGTCTAGAAAAGAGGTCATGGAAGTTTGGAAATGCATAGAACTCAGATTGATAAAAGTTGGTAAAAAATGACTTAAAAATGGACATAAGTTGAAAAAGTTCAAGTTGGAAATTGGTTTGGGCAATCTACAAATCCAAAATGGGTCATGTAATATACCAAATTGAGTCTAAGGAACATTTTAAAGACTTTGGTTCAGCCACAATTTTGAGATAGGGCTTTAAAAATGGAGTTGCTTTGTAAATCCATTACTTGCATAATAAGGTATTCATGTGAAACTTAACATAAGGCAAAGGAATCCCTTGTTTTTCACTCATACTCCTCCATATTGTCATGTAATGAGATTTTCAAAGGGGTTGCAAAGAGATTAAGGTGAGATATCATGAGATTTCAAAGTACCATATCATGAGAAATTCTTGAAGTTTCTAGAAGCATCTTAGATTGAGCTAGAAGCCTCTAGATCTTTCCATCCTCTCCTATATATTGGATTGGGATCATTGGTGAAAAAGGTTGGTGAAAAGAGAGAGAGGAAAGTGAGGACTCCATTGTTACTTCAATTGCAAGCAAGAGTGAATTCACACAATCAACATCAGTTCTGTTCATTCTTCTTCTCCATTCACAATCTATTGGCATTATTGAGTACATACAAGCTGATTCAGAGACCTATCCATGGAGGATTGAAAAGTTAGAGTTGAAATTGCAAGAATCCATACCAGAATTGCAGCCATTACTACAAGCTGTTTCACACGATTCCATTGCATACAGAAGCAACAATACCTTCTAAGGAACCTTCTTGAAGCTTTGCAAGACTTGGGAGGCACGATTCCACAACTGTTTTCATCAATATAGCAGGTATGTATCTTGATCCATACAGCTTTAATTATGTCATTTTAGTCTGAATTATTAGGTTAGATTTGTTAGGTTTAAGGAATTGATGATGTACTCAAGGAACCATTAGTGAAGTTTTACCTTTGGGCAGTTGAACTTTAGTGACCTAGAACTTGTGGTTTAGGAGGTATTAACCTTAGTGTAATGGCATAGAATAACCAGTGTAACATGGGGAACACACTAGTACAAGAATTACCAAGGATTAACCAAGTGTGTGTCAGTGAAATTTTGTGAGCAGTGAACTTTCTACCTATCGGGTTTTACTTTAGGTTGAGAGTTAAGAGAAAATAAGAATAGGGTTTTGTAGAGGGGAGGACATAGATCATTTTTGGTCTTTGAATGATGGAGTTTCATTGAGGGACGAGGGAGAACAGAGAGGGAGAAGAGCCATGCATGGGAGAGGTTTCTTTCTGGTTCTAGGGTTTCAGATGTAGAAGATGATGGAGAGTCGTTGGATCCCATGGTAGACTTTGACTCTCATTTTAATCCTAGGGCTCATATTTGATTTCAGTTTTGGAGGGAAGTCCTGAGGGCAAAAACGCCGCGTTTCATTTATTCTGAAACGTGGGCTTAAGACCAACAAGCTATCCCCACCCCCAGTACTAGGCCCATCATAAAATACACTAAAAATCGTTGCTTTTCACACCGTAGGTTTTTCCATTTTTCTTTTATTTTTGATTTGATTTTTTCTGATTCCTGGGCCCAGCACCATATGCTATACGCACCACCCTCTTCCTGGCCCATCCAACAATAGAACCAGGCGCATATACTATTAACACCCCTCCCCTTTAATTCATTTTTTGTGATTTTAATTCATTTAATATTTCTTGCATTTTCTTTAATTCCTATAAAATTGAAAAATTAATGTTTTTGATTTTTTCTTTTTGCATTAGGTTTTTAATAATGTGTAGAAAATTAATAAAAATAAAAATGGAATTTTATTTTTAGTTTCATATTTTTTGCATATTTTTCTTTTAATTAGCTTTTAATGAGATTAAGCTAGTACTTCATTTTGTAAAATTTAATTAGGAACTTTCCCTTAGGTATTTTGGTCCATTCTTTTTAGTGTGATTAAGTAATGACCTTAACTCCCTCTGGTTTTTATACCAAGTTTTTTAGGTTAAAATTTTAGTGAGTTTGTTGGATCAACATTAGTGTAGCAAATTAGGGTTTTTAGGGTGAACTTAGGTGAGTAAATCATTTCTTTTAGGAGTTTTAGTTTGATTTTGGGGTATGGGACTATAGAGATACTATGGGTAGGTGTAATAGACCATTGTAAATAAGTCTTAGAATTCCCCCCCCCCCCCCCTTGTCTTTGTATTTTTAGAATATTTTCTAAAATTGACTGATTGTAGTGTTTGTTTTGTGATTGATTGTCTATCTTGTGGGGTTTATGTTTGGGGTATTATTGTGGGGCTTTGCTTGTTGAAGACCTTGTTGAAAGAGCATGATGAGGGAGAAGATTGAACATCAAGACCCAGAGGTTGAGAGGTTGGAGGCTTGCTGGTAGCTGTTGAAGACCATAAGGTTTAGGAGCTAGGTAGAGCTCTAGATTAGAGATTTGATTCATGAAACATGGAATGCTTCTTGTGCTTCCATTCTTTCCCAGTGACTAAAAGTCCCTCTAAGAACTCACCTCCCTCCTTTGGAGGGATAAGTGATTGGTCTTAGAGGTAGAACTTTGAGGGAACCTGTCCCACTATGCTAATCCCTTGTGAGCTTCCTTTGGTTGTTCATGAGCTGCTTAGCATGCCAAACTAGATTTCTTGATTCTATTCTGTTATCTTGGAGTGTTTACCCTTGAAGATGGA
This sequence comes from Lathyrus sativus, assembly GCA_963859935.3. NCBI lineage: Eukaryota > Viridiplantae > Streptophyta > Magnoliopsida > Fabales > Fabaceae > Lathyrus > Lathyrus sativus. The sequence continues at coordinate 449,951,437 of OZ012741.1, read as the reverse complement.
GATCATTGAAGATGAAGACTGTCAAAGCAGGAAGCTAGCCAGAGCTTGGGGGTCCAATGATGAAGATTGAGCTTGGAGATTCATTTGAAAGAGGATGTGGTGTGCATCAACTTTGGAGTTTGCTGTCAGAGCTTGGGGCTTTTGCTGTATTGTGTGTATTAATTCCCCTAGGTTTAAAGTGAAATGTGCTTCACTTTTACCTATTGTGTTCAGGTTCAAGGAAGAGTTTGGCTCCCTTGCCTAGCTTGTTTGCTGTATTCATTCATTATTTTACTGTTTACTGTATCTGTTTTTGCTTTCCGTTTATTCCCTTAGGAGCTCTGTTTCTCTCCGTGCAAGAGAGTAACATGACAGACATTAGGAGCTAACCCATGTATGATAACATTAGGGTAGATTTCCTTCCCTTTTTAACCCTAGGATTTGTAGAGTGTCATCTCTTCTTTCTTCAAACAACATAAAAACATTAATAAAGGTTATAACAAAGATCAATTCATTTCTTCCGTCAAAAGATTTGAACAAACACAAACCTTTTTGCAATAAGAAAACCCTTGTTTAAGGTGAGATTTTTCATAAAAGACACTTGAACAGCTTGTGTCGTGCGTAGCCCGAACTACGTTTGCTCTGATCTTCCATGCAGTGTGGAAGTACGTAGGCATAGGATGCGATATCCTAGCGAGCAACCTTCACCCATCCTTTCCCGTAGTTAGGCGAACTACGTTGACTCTGATTTCTCGTTCCAGACGAGAATACGTAGGCATAAGGTGCGATGCTTTAACGAGTCATGTTTTCTTTTCTTTTCAGACCTCATCCTTTAGTTTAGATAGAAGTGTAATCCGTACAACCAAGCAAGCGTGGATCCCATCGAGTACGATGGACGTGAGGGGTACTAATACCTTCCCCTTGCGTAACCGACTCCCGAATCCAGGTTTTGGTTGCGATGACCATACCTTTTCCCGTCTTTGCGTTAGGTTTACTCTGAGCGTTTCCTTTCCCTCCCTTGGGATAAATAACGCACGGTGGCGACTCTTATGTTCTGCCGGCGCTGATTTTCGCAGTAGCGACAGCTGGCGACTCTGCTGGGGACTCCAACGGTTCCCTACGCGAGTCAATCCTAGCGCTTGTTTTCCCGTCGTGGGCTTTGTATGGATTTACATTTCTGTATTTACATTTCAGCATTTTATTATCATTATTATTGCTGTATTGTGGGTTCGATGGGGGTTCTATGATTGAGAGATAAGTCGGACCTGGGCTTGAGTGCACCTAGAATTAGAGTAGAGATTAGTGGGGGTGTGCATGCTTTGCATGTACTAGCTTCCCGCGAAATCTACGCTCGGACAAGGTCCTTCTGGTTGACTTCCTGTTTCACCCTTTGGGTGCAGTGGGCTGTTGGTTAGTTGGATTGTCGACTCCGGGGACCGATCATTTGGAAGTTGGCTAAGTGAGGCCTCTTCAGGATTTGATGATGCCACACCTTCTGGGTATCGTATCATCAACCCTGAAAGTCTGTGACGCCGACGACCGCATAGGATGCCGTACCTTGTGCCAGTTATAGGGACGTCTACCTGTGAGGGGGACATGGGGCATGCAGGTAACTTGACCTTCAGACTACCGGTTTATTTCTCATGAGATACAGGATTGTGGATATTTTATGGACTGTTACTAGGTCTGTCAGAGACCAGGTGTGGGTTATATTATTGGGTCTATCTGAGACAAGGCTGGAGTTCCTTGTGAGGTCTGTCTGAGACCAGGGTTTGATGAGTATTGGAGGGTCTGTATGAGACCTGTTCTTGGTGTGACTTGGGCTTCTTATTCAGGGCACTTGATCCCCTGTTGCAGCTGTTTGCATTGCATTGTTTGCATACCCATTTATCATTGCATTTCATTAACGTGTGTCTGTGCTGCAGGTGCATTACATACTTCCCTGTTCTAGTGCTTCGGATTTCTGATTGTTGATATGGGTAGTGTGCGGAAGACAGTCGCGTATAAGCTGCCCACTCCGGATGTGAATTCTATATTGAGTTTGATTGCCCTTGCGGATGATGAGGTTAGGGCTAGCTTCAAGAAGAGTTATGGGAGGCTTTTGAGCTTGGTTTGTAGACCCAGTGCACATGATTTGAATGGATTGTATACATTGCTGCAGTTTTACGATCCTGCTTTGAGATGCTTCACATTTACAGATTTCCTTATGGGTCCTACTATGGAGGAGTATGCAGAATTCCTTAGTTTGCCAATACAGAACAAGGTCCCGTTCATCCATTTTGACGCTAAACCTAAGTTGGAGGATTTAGCGGTGTCTTTGCATATGGATGCTTCTGAGCTGTTAGTGACTTCTTGGTACGGGATTCCTGGATTCGCTCTTAGTTTTCTGGTTAGCAAGGCGCGAGAGTATGCTAAGAGTGGCTGCTGGGTGGTATTCAACGCCTTGTTGGCTTTGTGTATATATGGGATAGTGCTATTCCCAAACCTTCCAGACTTTGTTGACTTTGATGCACTTCATCTATTTGTTGCCGGCAATCCAGTACCGACATTGATTGGGGATTTCTACCATTCCCTCCATTACAAGAATGAGAACCGGCGAGGGAAGAGTGTTCATTGTTGCATGCCTTTACTGAAGATGTGGTTTGATAAACACTTACCGAAGAAGGGTCCTTTCGTAGAGCTTGCAAATGAGTCTGATTGGTCTGAGCACCTTATGAGATTGACTTCTGAGGAGATGGTTTGGTTTGATAGGAATTTGCTGGGTTCCGAGATTATTTTTAGCTGTGCAGGATATCCAAATGTGCCCTTAATTGGGAGGAAAGGATGTATCAATTACAATCCTTATTTGCTTGTTCGTCAGTTTGGATATGCATTGAAGAGCCCGCCGAAGGCAGAAGAGGTACAGGAATCTCTGTACTTCACAGGTGACTTGAGTGGAGACTTATTGGCCAAGCTGCAGTACGCTTGGAATCACATCTCTAGAAGGGGAAAACCATTGTTGGGAAAGAACGACTGTCATACTTATCCTCCGTACAAAGCTTGGATGCGAGAAAGGGTCAAGCAGATTCAGATGCCCTATCCTTTTGTGTCATCTCCTGTTCCTATTCCGGTAGAGGAACCCACGATTGTTCCCATTGAGGTTTATGAGCAAGTGGTGAAGGAAAAGGAAGCTTTGTTGGTGGTTAATGAAGATCTAGAAAGAGAATTGGCCCAGATTCGAAGTGAGAAGAACGAAGCTGCGTACTCCCTTCAACAACAAACTGAGATGGTAACCTTGTTGAAGACTAAGTTGGTTAAAGAAAAGGAGAAGCGGGAATGCCTGGGACAAGACTTTAAGAGCTCTCATGACATGATGGAAGCTAAGAAGAAGTCGTTGGACATCGCTTACCGAGAGATCGCTTCATTCAATAAGACGTGGAATGCCACTCTTACTAACAACAAGGAACGGGAGGATAAGTTGAAGCAACAGATCTCCGATCTTCAGGACCAATTGAAGGCCACCAGGAGGCAGCATGAAGAAGAAGTCATGACTAGATATGCTCTTCAAGATGCACTGAAGCAAGTAGATGCCCGCAGAAAGGAAGCTCGACCCCAGAAGAGGAAGCTAGATGAGTGCTTTGGTGAAGGCACATGGGAAGAGTCCATCGACGATTTACGGCGAGTTCTTAAGCAGAGGAGTCTACTCATAGAGGGATTGCTTGTTCAGCCTGATCATCCAAAGACAAAGAAGTTGTTAGGGGAGTATAGGGATTATGGGCATACCTGATTTGCTTATGCTTTATTATATGCTGACCATCACCCGGCTTATGGGTTGAGGTCATGCTTTTGTTCGTCTTGTGATACATTGGTGTTATACTTTTGCCTTTGAAGGCCTGTTCAATATATAAGTTGTTCTCTCTTTTGTGATTGAATTTCAACTTCTTGCAACTTTTGTCACCGCACTGTCACGGCGCTACCCTGTATCAAATGTATTAGCACTAGAATGGGGGGAGTAATATTCCCCAATGCACAGGCACATATTGCATTTTGCATACATACTCATATTTGCATTACAGGTTTGTGATCCGTGTATCTTATCTCCTGCATCCATTTCAGGTATTTTCAGGATTGCAGAAAAGCGGGTCCACCGTTACTCTACCAGAACTAATCAGAAGAAGAATATGGACAACGTGTAGAGTGAGATGCAAGAGATGCGTGACAGGATGGCCCTGCTCATGCAAACCATGGAGACCATCGCCAAAGGACAAGAGCAGCTGCAGAATCTGGTTCAACCGATAGTCGCACGGGCTGAAAACAACGGGACACCGCAAGGTGAAAATATTGTTGCTTCTCCCTGAGTTGAGAATCGTCAAAGTGCTGATGCTATTCCCGTAACCGGTTTGAATGCTGGAGAAACTGGTCCTGTAGGTGGAGGTGGGAACACCGGTAATATGAATGCCAATGCAGATACTACTGGGGTATTTGTGGGTAATGTCAACCAGGGTTTCAATGGGGGCGTTGAGAATGTCGGAATGAATGGTATCAATGGTAACCAGGGCTTCAATGGTGTGAACATGGGGTATGGCAGCACTGCTGGCGCCAAGGCTGGGTTTGGTGGCTATGGTTACGGTAATCTTGGATATGGAGCTGGTGCATACAACGCTCAAGAGATGGGCAATCTGAGGTATGACCCCAGGTACTTCCAAACGGGTCCGGGCCGTGATGCAGATTATGTTGGATACGATGCAGTACCTCGCTGGGAGGATCGTCAGGAGGATGTGTTCTCTGGTCAGAACGAGGGTTATGAAAGGGCTAGGGATGACAACCATCGGATGAGATTGCTAGAAGAGAAAGTGAACGAATTGGCCAGCCAGAATGCTCTTGGGCTGGATATGTCAAATATGGGGTTAGTCCCAGGGTTGAGGGTCCCGCTGAAATTCAAAGCGCCGTCATTTGACAAGTACAAGAGGGATACATGCCCTAGGGTGCATGTGCGCGCGTTTTACAGGCGTATGTCTGCGTATTATGAGGATGAAAAGATGCTAATGCACTTCTTCCAGGATAGCCTGTCAGGGCCATCGCTGGAGTGGTACATGAGCTTAGAGCCTACTCAGATCAGGAGTTGGAAAGAGCTGGCAGAGGCTTTTGTTCGACATTATCAGTATAATAGTGATCTCGCCCCTAACCGAGTCCAGTTGCAGAGCATGTCTCAAAAGTCTAGTGAGAGCTTTAAGGAATACGCCCAGAGATGGCGAGATCTGGCTGCTAGGGTACACCCTCCGATGGTGGAGCGCGAAATGATGGATATGTTCATAGGAACTTTTTCTGGAATGTACTATGACCGGTTGCTCAATTTTTCGATGAGTACTTTCTCTGAGTTGATCTTGATGGGGGAGCGCATTGAAAACGGGGTAAAGATTGGTAAAATTCAAGCAGGCGAGTCCAGTTCCGCCGGAGGTAATAAGAAGACGTTTGGTGGTAAAAGGCAGGGTGATACCAACGCCGTATACAATGCTCGACGGAGGAATAAAGGTCAGAACTGGAATCAGCAGTCGCAAGTTGCAAGCGTAACCATTCCAGGGCCTTCTCAGCAGCAGAGACAACAACCACATCAGCAGCCTAATAATAATCAGCGCAGACTTCAGAACCCACGACCGAGGAGAGTATTCGAGGTACCGCCGGTATCATATGCAGAACTCCTTCAAACTTTGTTGAAATTGCAGCTAGTCGAGAAGAGGACCTTAGCACCACCAACTGGCCAGCCACCAGTCGGGTATGATGTTAATGAGCACTATGACTTCCATTCGGGTGCACCAGGGCACAATATTGAAAATTGCCTAGCTTTCAAGCATAAAGTACAGGATTTGCTTGATAGTACGGCTATTAACTTCGGGAAGGACGGTCCCAATATCACGCAGCAGCCAATGCCCAAGCATGGTGGGGCTGGGGCCAATGCAATCCTGGCAGATGATGAGTTGAACTTGGTTTCGGAAGTGAGCAAGCTGAAAACCCCTTTGAGTTACGTAAAGCAGCGTTTATTGAAAGGAGGTGTCTATTCCGGTTGCAGTGAAGAATGTGCTGACTGTTTGGTTCAACCTGAGGGTTGTGAGAAGTTGAAAAGGGGAGTTCAAGGTTTGATTGATGAAGGAATCCTGCAGTTTGACAGGTCTGTGGGGCGAGAGAAGTCTGTCGAGACAGGATCTGAAAAAGAGCGCAGGGAGATTGCTACGATCACAATTCCTTTCAAATCAGTGACAATTTCGGCATCATCGAAAAGGCCGACCATTACTATTACCAAGGCTAAGCCAGTCCCTTATGAAAGCACAAAGGCAGTCCGGTGGAGTTATGGTGCTGAGGTGTATTGTAATGGAGAAAAGATTGACTTGAATAATCCGCCAGCGGGATCCGTGGATAACATAGTGGGAGCGGGTGGTATAACCCGGAGCGGGAGAATTTTTACTTCACCTGAGGTCGAGGCAGAGAGGCTCTCCAGGGGTAAGAGCAAAGTTGTTGAGGGGGAATCTTCGGGGAGTAAGGAGAAAGAGCCGATAAGCAAAGATGTGGAAGAATTCATGAGGTTGATTCGCAAAAGTGATTACAAGATTGTAGAGCACCTGCAGTAGACCCCGTCAAAGATCTCCATATTATCGCTGCTGTTGTGTTCTGAGGCGCATAGAAATGCCCTATTGAAGGTACTTGAAACATCCTTTGTGCCGCAAGAGATTTCAGTTAATCAGCTGGAGGGAGTTATGGCACATGTTAACGCTGGGTATGGGCTGGGATTCACGAATTTTGACCTAACGCCTCGAGGGCGTGATCACAATAATGCCTTGCACATCTCTATCGAATGTCGGGGCACTATTTTATCCCATGTGCTGGTAGACACTGGGTCTTCTTTGAATGTGTTACCAAAGAAAGCCCTGTTGAAATTAGATACCTGTGGGTTGTTGTGCACCCCTAGTGATTTGGTGGTGAGGGCCTTTGACGGAACAAGAAGGTCAGTATTCGGGTCAGTGACGTTACCCATCCAGGTAGGATCGGAGGCGTTTGATACAGTGTTTTACATCATGGACATCCAGCCTGCATATAGCTGTTTGATCGGGAGACCTTGGATTCATGCCGCTGGGGCAGTAACTTCTACGCTCCATCAGAAGCTGAAGTATATGGTTGAGGGGAGTATTGTGGCGGTGTGTGGCGAAGAGGATATCTTAGTCAGTCATTTATCTTCTTTCAAGTACGTGGAGGTAGATGGAGAGATTCATGAAATGCTGTGTCAGGCGTTCGAAGGGGTGAAGGTTAAAGAAGAAGCTCCGGTGAAGAGTGAAGGGCAAGAGGTGGCCGTCTCCTCATATAAAGAAGCTAAGGCGTTGGTACAAGCAGGAGAGACTCAGAAGTGGGGGCAGGTTCTGGACATCCCAGCGAAGCAAGATAGGTATGGCTTGGGGTACCTCCCATCTCCCTCGCAGGGTGCGCCTAAGTACAAGGGACCTGTCGTGTTCACGCCCGGAGGAGTTAGCTTCGAAAGGATTAATGCCGTGTCTGATACGGAGGAAGTGGATAGCGACTGCGACATGGACGCATGGATTCGACCCAGCACACCGGGGCAAAGCCTATGCAACTGGTCCATCCAGGACGTCATCCAAGTCACCAAACAGTAATGCATTGTTTTTTTCAATCATTGTATGATCACATGCCTTGCCCAGGGCATCGTTGATCTTGTCTTAGGGCCTAATTGTTTACCTGTATGTTTGCATGAGCAATAAATGACGACGTTTTTTACATTCAAATGTTGTGATCCTTTTCTTTCTGTTTTTTATTTTTCAATAAAATGGCAGCGTGGTTATGCATTTTGCTTGTATATCATTTTGAAGCACTTAACCGTTTCACTCGCAGGATTCATGAATTTTCAGATGACATCGACCAAAAACTTCCTATGACTCGTTTAGACTTCGAGCATCCGATCTTCCAAGCTGAGGAAGAGATTGTTGAGGATAATGACTTACCAGAAGAGCTGAGTCGGTTATTGAAGCAAGAGGAGAGAGTCATTCTGCCTCATCAGGAAGAGATTGATATTGTCAACTTAGGGTCTGAAGAATGCGTCAGGAATATGCGTATAGGGGCCGCGTTGCAGGTTGACGTCAAGCAAGAGCTTATCGAGATGCTGCGTGAGTACAGTGATATATTTGCTTGGTCCTACGAGGACATGCCAGGTTTGGATACTGATATGGTTGTTCATCGTCTGCCGTTGAGGGAATATTGCCCACCCGTGAAGCAGAAACTCAGAAGGACTCGTCCTGACATGGCTGTAAAGATAAAGGAAGAAGTGCAGAAGCAATGGGATGCTGGATTCCTGGCTGTCACCACTTATCCCACTTGGGTCGCTAATATCGTGCCTGTGCCAAAGAAAGATGGCAAGGTTCGAATGTGTGTTGATTATAGGGATCTAAACAAAGCGAGCCCGAAAGATGATTTCCCGCTGCCGCATATTGATGTGTTAGTTGACAATACGGCTCAATTTTTGGTATTCTCATTCATGGATGGATTTTCGGGGTACAACCAGATCAAAATGGCTCCGGAGGATATGGAAAAAACGACCTTTATCACCCTGTGGGGGACCTTTTGTTATAAGGTGATGCCCTTTGGTTTGAAAAATGCTGGGGCAACGTATCAGCGGGCTATGACAACGCTTTTTCACGACATGATGCACAAAGAGATTGAGGTGTATGTCGATGACATGATTGCCAAGTCTCAAACGGAGGAAGAGCACCTGGTTAATCTGCTGATGTTTTTCAAGAGGCTGAGGGAGTTCAGGCTGAGGCTGAATCCTAATAAATGTACCTTCGGAGTGAGATCCGGGAAGTTACTGGGGTTCATTGTGAGCAAGAAAGGAATCGAGGTCGATCCTGCAAAAATAAAAGCAATACAAGAGATGCCAGCACCAAGAACAGAAAAAGAAGTCCGTGGATTCCTAGGGAGGATGAACTACATTGCTAGGTTCATCTCTCACCTAACGACCACGTGTGAACCTTTGTTCAAACTATTAAAGAAAGATCAAGCGGTGGTCTGGAACGACAATTGCCAAAGGGCATTTGAAAAGATAAAAGATTACTTGCAGGAACCTCCGGTGTTGATACCCCCAGTAGCGGGACGACCACTGATTATGTATCTGACGGTTCTTGAGAACAGTATGGGTTGTGTTCTCGGTCAACATGACGAGACAGGACGGAAAGAGCATGCAATTTACTACTTGAGTAAAAAGTTCACGGATTGTGAATCTCGATACTCTATGCTCAAAAAGACATGCTGTGCATTGGCGTGGGCTGCCAAACGTCTAAGACAGTACATGCTGAATCATACAACCATGCTGATATCAAAGATGGATCCAATCAAATATGTGTTTGAGAAGCAAGCGCTCTCTGGAAGGATTGCTAGATGGCAAATGGTATTGACAGAATATGATATCCAGTATGTTTCCCAGAAGGCTATTAAGGGAAGTGTTCTGTCCGAATATCTGGGCGAACAGCCAATTGAGGATTATCAGCCTATGAAGTTTGAGTTTCCTGATGAGGACATAATGTACTTGAAAGCTAAAGATTGTGATGAGCCGTTGCCTGGTGAAGGTCCTGAGCGGAGTTCCCAGTGGCAATTGATCTTTGATGGGGCTGTCAATTCGTACGGTAGCGGGATCGGGGCAATCATTACCACTACCCACGGGTCGCATATCCCGTTCACAGCCAGATTGACTTTTCCAGTGACGAATAACGAAGCAGAGTATGAAGCTTGCATTATGGGGTTAGAAGAGGCGATTGATCTGAGGATCAAGAATCTGGATGTATACGGGGATTCAACGCTAGTGGTGAACCAGATTAAAGGAGAATGGGAGACCCGCCAACCTAATTTGGTGCCGTACATGAATTATGCGAGAAGGTTGTTACCTTTCTTTGATAAAGTAGAGTTTCATCATGTACCCCGGGCGGAGAATCAAATGGCAGACGCCCTTGCAACGTTATCCTCGATGTATAAGGTCAACCATTGGAATGAGGCTCCCAGGGTTGTCATATCTCGCCTTGATAGGCCGGCCTTTGTGTTTGCAATTGATGAAGCGTCTGACGGTAAGCCTTGGTATTTCGACATATAGAATTTCCTGAAGAACAAGGAATATCCGGCTGGGGCATCCAGTCGTGATCAGAAGATTCTAAGGAGATTAGCAGGCAACTTCTATCTGAATCCCAATGGCGTTTTGTATAGAAGGAACCATGATTTGGTACTCCTCAGATGTGTAGATGAGAAGGAAGCCAACTTGCTCATGGAAGGGGTCCATGAAGGAACTTTCGGTACGCATACCGGTGGACAGGCTATGACCAGGAAATTGTTGCGAGCAGGGTATTACTGGTTAACAATGGAGACAGATTGTTTCAAATTTGCCAAGCGGTGTCACAAGTGCCAGATTTATGCAGATAAGATCCATGTGCCACCCAGTCCACTGAATGTTATGGCTTCTCCGTGGCCTTTCTTCATGTGGGGGATTGATATGATTGGCAAGATTGAGCCTACTGCTTCTAATGGGCATCGCTTTATCCTAGTCGCGATCGATTATTTCACCAAGTGGGTGGAAGCAGCATCTTACGCCAACGTGACGAAGCAGGTGGTGGCCAGATTTATCAAGAAGGATATAATTTGCAGATACGGTATTCCTGAACGGATCATTACTGATAATGGTTCAAATCTGAACAATAAGATGATGAGGGATCTTTGTCGGGAGTTTAAGATCGAGCATCATAATTCATCTCCGTACAGACCTAAGATGAATGGCGTTGTTGAAGCGGCCAACAAGAACATAAAGAAGATTGTTCAGAAGATGGTGATAACGTATAAGGATTGGCATGAGATGCTGCCATTCGCTTTGCACGGTTATCGTACTACGGTGCGTACATCCACCGGGGCAACTCCGTTCTCACTGGTGTATGGCATGGAGGCAGTCCTGCCATTGGAGGTTGAGATACCATCTTTGAGGGTTTTGCTTGATGTTCAGCTTGATGAGGTAGAATGGGTGAAAAGTAGATTGAATCAGCTGAGCTTGATAGACGAGAAGAGACTGGCATCCATTGCACATGGCAGGCTGTATCAGAGCCGGATGAAGAAAGCGTTCGACAAGAAGATTCGACCTCGAAGCTTTCAGACGGGTGATCTTGTGCTGAAGAAGATTCTCCCCCCGCAATCGGATCACAGGGGCAAATGGACTCCCAATTACGAAGGTCCATACGTCGTGAGAAAGGTCTTATCCGGAGGAGCCTTATTGTTATCCACTATGGATGGTGAAGACTTTTCGTCCCCTGTGAACTCGGACGCAGTTAAAAAATACTTTGCTTAAATTGACCCGCTGGACAGTAAAAAGAGAGTCCAGGCAAAAATGGGGCATCCTGGCGAACCAAAAAAAAACAGAATAAAAAGGTTCGGGCAAAAGTTAGGGATATAATTGAAAAGAATGTACACCCGCGAAGTCGAAAACCTACACTGGGCGGCTTCGGCAAAAAAGGGTATCCCGGTGAATCGAAAACCCGCAAAGGGCGATTCACGCAAAAGTTAGGGATTTGAGAAGCAAATGACTGCGGTCCAAGTTTGATTGTTAGTGGGTTGGGAGCATCTGGGGGTCAACTGTCCAAAGCAATCTCTTCCGAAGACAGAAATCAGGAAAGCGTCAGAGTCTGGCGAGTCATAGGAGGATTGGTTCATGGTGTTCGTCTGCAACACGTTGCCGACATGTGTGCAAATTTTATTCTGTATATTTGTATACTTCTGCATTTTGTTTATGCGTGACTACCTCTTTTCAGGAGTCGCATCTGATGTACAAATCTTGCCTATTCCCAGGCCGTTATCAATAAAGTGTGTTATTCAGCGTAGTGTGTGACGTTGGTTTTAATTTTTACAATTTTGTTTGTAAAAAACACCGATGTTTTTGATAAACTTACATGCGTGTAAACAGGCGGGCATCATCCGATGATTGTTAAAACCGGAAATTACCTAAATGGTTGTCATGGGTGATTACCAAGATGTTTCCTTTTTGCATAGATTGTCTTGTGCTTGCTTGTTGACTTTTGCAGGTATTCAAAAGCTCGCAAAGTTCCCCGCCAGAGTCCATGGCAGGCTAGTACCCTCTCCAGAGGATGAATGTTGTGTCCTTCCCCGGTGAAGTCGCCCCAGGCAAAATTTGCATGTTGTCTCCCCAGGAGAGTGGAGATTGCGTCAAAGGAAAAGATCAATGTATCTTCAGTAGTTCAGAATTAGCTTATCAAGCAGAGCAGAGCCCTCCCCAGCGAAGGTCGAGATGGATATGATCAACTTCCCCAAAGAATTTCTTGCATAGTGCGAATCAGAGCACACCGGTCAATCCCCAGCTCAGTGATAGCAGGATGAAGTATCCCCACAGGGCGTAATCAGAGTATTGATACCCTTTGAAAGCAGTTTCCGGGATTGCTTTTCTCTGTCCTCAACAGGTTGATCCTTCCTCGTCAGGATGATCATTTTTCAGCAGAGTTTGAAGTTTTGAGTTTGTGAGCTACTTTCCCAGCAGGACGGTCATCCCCAGCGGAGTTAGTTCACCTTATCAACATTTATTTTGTTGGAAGGGTATCGGTAGTGTTCCGGTCATCCCCAGCAGATCCAGTTTGTCTTCAGCATTTATTTTGCCGAAGTAACTCTTTGCATAAGCATGCATCATAAGCACTTTGCATTTTACCTAAATACGTAGCATTTCCATGCTGTATGGAAGCATTACATCATTTGCGAACGTGCATTTTTGAAACATAAGCCAGGTTGGTTACCTCTTCCGTTTCAGACATGTTGTTTCTTGCCGATAAGAGAAGTCGTGGTTCAGGAAGATGTTGATTTGTGGTCAAAGTGCGCAGTGATCGTATTTGTCCCGACCTTTGGGGGTTCATGCTGTAAGGCACGCAGTGATCGTGTTGATCTTGAGATGTTGATTTGTGGTCCAAGTACGCAGGGATCGTATTTGTACCATCTATGGGGTTCATGTTGTAAGGCACGCAGTGATCGTGTTGATTTTGAGATGTTGATTGTGGTCCAAGTACGCAGGGATCGTATTTGTACCATCTTTGGGGGTCCATGCTGTAAGGCACGCAGTGATCGTGTTGGTATCGTCTCAGGGGTTTATTGGGCAGGACACACAGTGATCGTGTTTGCCGTATCATGTGATGTTTGTTGGACGATATGCGCAGTGATCGTATTCGTCCGTTATACAGTGGTTATAGATTGACACACAGTGATCGTGTTCATCCAGTTTTTGTTGGTCGGTATGCGTAGTGATCGTATTCGTCCGTTATACAGTGGTTATAGATTGACACGCAGTGATCGTGTTTTCTCCAGTCAAGAGGATCGTGGCTCAGAACACGCAGTGATCGTGTTCAAACACGCAGTGATCATGTTCAAGATACGCAGTGATCGTATTCGTATAGCACGCAGTGATCGTGTTGATAGAACCATTTGAACTTGTGGTGCGAGACATGCAGTGATCGTGCTGACATCATTTTGGGGGTTTGTCGGTCAATACACGCAGTGATCGTGTTTGTCCTATTACAGCACACGCAGTGATCGTGTTCATCATATTGGTGGTTGAAGTACGCAGTGAACGTGTTCGCCTCTTCTATGTGGATTTATTCCGTCTGGCACGCGGTGATTATGTTTACCTCATCCGGTTGGATTTATGGTCGATGTGATTTTGGTTGTAACGCAACACGCAGTGATCGTGTTTGTCCCTTTATGTGGTTTTGTTTGTGACATCAGAACACGCAGTGATCGTGGTCATCGTTATGTTGTGGGGTTTTCGCGGAAGAGGTACGCAGTGATCGTATTCATCCCGTATGGTTGGTTTGTGGCACAAGGCGCGCAGTGATTGTGTTTTCTCCTGTCAAGAGAGTTGTGGTGCAGGGCCCGCAGTGATCGTGGTCATCGTTATGTTGTGGAGTTTTCGCAGAAGAGGTACGCAGTGATCGTATTCATCCCGTATGTTTGTTTGCGGCACAGACGCGCAGTGATCGTGTTTTCTCCTTTCAAGAGAGTTGTGGCGCAGGGCACGCAGTGATCGTGGTCATCGTTATGTTATGGGGTTTTCGCGGAAGAGGTACGCAGTGATCGTATTCATCCCGTATGTTTGTTTGCGGCACAGACGCGCAGTGATCGTGTTTTCTCCTGTCAAGAGAGTTGTGGCGCAGGGCACGCAGTGATCGTGGTCATCGTTATGTTATGGGGTTTTTTTTCGGAAGAGATACGCAGTGATCGTATTCGTCCTATACGTGGTTTTGTTTGCAACGCCAGAATTGTCCTCTCAGAGTTGCTTGGTTAAGTTTCTCGTGTCCCCGCAGGATGCTCGTTCAGGTACGAATGGAAGGTTGGTAAGAGAAATCAACATTTTCCCGCAGTTTAGCGGATGCTCGTTCAGATACGAACGAAAGGTTGATAAGTGAAATCAGCATTGTCTCGTTTGGTTAAGCGTTTGCTCGTTTCTTCAGGATACGAAAGGTTGATAAGTGAGATCAACATCGCCCCGCTTGCCTAAGCGTTTGCTCGTTTCTTCAGGATACGAAAGGTTGATCAGTGAAGTCAACATGACAAGTGAAGTCAATATTCTCCCGCTGGTTAGCGTATGCCTGGTTGATAAGTGAGATCAACAGAGGTTGATAAGTGATATCAACGATTTCTCGTTGTTTGGTGTATGCCCATTTCTTCGGAACAGAGTGGTCTGCGGACAATATCAGAATATTCCACAAAACAGATTGACAGATGGATGGCTAATTGTTGCTGTGACAACAGAAGCCAGTTCCCTGGGACTCTTCCCAAGCAGTAGTCGTATTCACAATTTATTTTGCGGTTGGCAAATTTCCGGGTTCTTTCGTATTCAACCGTCTCGTACCTCGAATGTCTGAAGGCTGCGCGCTCTTCATCCAGTCGGGTCCAAGCCGCTTGAATAGGGGCATCTGTTGCACCCCAAAATTTGCCCAACCTTTTTCTAACCTAGGTTTATGTTTCAATTGCATAATCATTTGCATTGTCATCATGTACATAGTGTATTCATCTGCATAGCATAGCATAAGCAAGCTATCTTAAATAGGGGATCAAGTGCTATTCTTATCTCAAGAGGCATATTCAAGGGTCATTCATATTCAAGACTACTCAGGTCATCAGGGAAGAATTTGAGTTTTGAAGTGTTGACAGATCACTCATTGGGATCTCCCCTATCTTGAGATTATTTGGGGATCATCAGAGGAAGTGTGAGCTATGAGCCAAGAGCATGAGGTGTGTATGGATGTTATGAAGAGCCTAGATGATCATTTTTGAGGAGTAACCAAGTCATTGGAATGATTGCAAGAGCCTCAGTTGAAGTCAGTCAACTAGGGTTTTATCTAGGTCAACCCTAGGTCAAGGACTTGATTTGAAAGGCATTAAGGCTCATTTGAAGAATGTGGGATTCATTATTTGCTACATGGATATGGATGTGGTGTTGTGCCAAAGAAAAATCAGAAGGAGTCAAGGAGAAGTGGAGTTACCAAATTAGGGTTTCAGTGTAAAATCCCCTGATTTAGGTCAAACTTCCAAGCAGTGTAATTCAAAATGCAAGCTTCATATGAATTTCTGGTCCACATGAAACTTGTAGAGTATCTTCATAGCTTTAATTTGAGTGGTGGAAGTCATCAAGGTGATTTATAGAACTCAAGTTATAGCTCTTGCAAGTTACAGGTCATCTGAGGACACTGAAATTTGTCTGTGAAAGTTGTTTGTCTTCCAAGCAACTTTTGACCTTCAAGGAATTTTCAAATGAATTCTTGGAAAACAGAAGAGTTGTTCCTCATGATCTCCCCTTTCCAAAAAGGTATGGTATGCCTTCATCTGATATGTGAAGCTCAAGTTATAGCTTGTGCAAGTCAGGGGTATTTTGGGAAAGTGGAATTATAGGTCATTCTTAGCCCATGCCTAAAACTCATACAAGGAAGCTTCAAATGAAAAACTTCACAACATAAAAGTTGCTCAAAATGGCATTTTGAGTCTAGAAAAGAGGTCATGGAAGTTTGTAAATGCATAGAACTCAGATTGATAAAAGTTGGTAAAAAATGACTTAAAAATGGACATAAGTTGAAAAAGTTCAAGTTGGAAATTGGTTTGGGCAATCTACAAATCCAAAATGGGTCATGTAATATACCAAATTTAGTCTAAGGAACATTTTAAAGACTTTGGTTCAGCCACAATTTTGAGATAGGGCTTTAAAAATGGAGTTGCTTTGTAAATCCATTACTTGCATAATAAGGTATTCATGTGAAACTTAACATAAGGCAAAGGAATCCCTTGTTTTTCACTCATACTCCTCCATATTGTCATGTAATGAGATTTTCAAAGGGGTTGCAAAGAGATTAAGGTGAGATATCATGAGATTTCAAAGTACCATATCATGAGAAATTCTTGAAGTTTCTAGAAGCATCTTAGATTGAGCTAGAAGCCTCTAGATCTTTCCATCCTCTCCTATATATTGGATTGGGATCATTGGTGAAAAAGGTTGGTGAAAAGAGAGAGAGGAAAGTGAGGACTCCATTGTTACTTCAATTACAAGCAAGAGTGAATTCACACAATCAACATCAGTTCTGTTCATTCTTCTTCTCCATTCACAATCTATTGGCATTATTGAGTACATACAAGCTGATTCAGAGACCTATCCATGGAGGATTGAAAAGTTAGAGTTGAAATTGCAAGAATCCATACCAGAATTGCAGCCATTACTACAAGCTGTTTCACACGATTCCATTGCATACAGAAGCAACAATACCTTCTAAGGAACCTTCTTGAAGCTTTGCAAGACTTGGGAGGCACGATTCCACAAATGTTTTCATCAAGATAGCAGATATGTATCTTGATCCATACAGCTTTAATTATGTCATTTTAGTCTGAATTATTAGGTTAGATTTGTTAGGTTTAAGGAGATGATGATGTACACAAACTTTGAGAACCATTAGTGAAGTTTTACCTTTGGGCAGTTGAACTTTAGTGACCTAGAACTTGTGGTTTAGGAGGTATTAACCTTAGTGTAATGGCATAGAATAACCAGTGTAACATGGGGAACACACTAGTACAAGAATTACCAAGGATTAACCAAGTGCGTGTCAGTGAAATTTTGTGAGCAGTGAACTTTCTACCTATCGGGTTTTACTTTAGGTTGAGAGTTAAGAGAAAATAAGAATAGGGTTTTGTAGAGGGGAGGACATAAATCATTTTTGGTCTTTGAATGATGGAGTTTCATTGAGGGACGAGGGAGAACAGAGAGGGAGAAGAGCCATGCATGGGAGAGGTTTCTTTCTGGTTCTAGGGTTTCAGATGTAGAAGATGATGGAGAGTCGTTGGATCCCATGGTAGACTTTGACTCTCATTTTAATCCTAGGGCTCATATTTGATTTCAGTTTTGGAGGGAAGTCCTGAGGGCAAAAACGCCGCGTTTCATTTATTCTGAAACGTGGGCTTAAGACCAACAAGCTATCCCCACCCCCAGTACTAGGCCCATCATAAAATACACTAAAAATCGTTGCTTTTCACACCGTAGGTTTTTCCATTTTTCTTTTCTTTTTGATTTGATTTTTTCTGATTCCTGGGCCCAGCACCATATGCTATACGCACCACCCTCTTCCTGGCCCATCCAACAATAGAACCAGGCGCATATACTATTAACACCCCTCCCCTTTAATTCATTTTTTGTGATTTTAATTCATTTAATATTTCTTGCATTTTCTTTAATTCCTATAAAATTGAAAAATTAATGTTTTTGATTTTTTCTTTTTGCATTAGGTTTTTAATAATGTGTAGAAAATTAATAAAAATAAAAATGGAATTTTATTTTTAGTTTCATATTTTTTGCATATTTTTCTTTTAATTAGCTTTTAATGAGATTAAGCTAGTACTTCATTTTGTAAAATTTAATTAGGGACTTTCCCTTAGGTATTTTGGTCCATTCTTTTTAGTGTGATTAAGTAATGACCTTAACTCCCTCTGGTTTTTATACCAAGTTTTTTAGGTTAAAATTTTAGTGAGTTTGTTGGATCAACATTAGTGTAGCAAATTAGGGTTTTTAGGGTGAACTTAGGTGAGTAAATCATTTCTTTTAGGAGTTTTAGTTTGATTTTGGGGTATGGGACTATAGAGATACTATGGGTAGGTGTAATAGACCATTGTAAATAAGTCTTAGAATTCCCCCCCCCCCCCCCCTTGTCTTTGTATTTTTAGAATATTTTCTAAAATTGACTGATTGTAGTGTTTGTTTTGTGATTGATTGTCTATCTTGTGGGGTTTATGTTTGGGGTATTATTGTGGGGCTTTGCTTGTTGAAGACCTTGTTGAAAGAGCATGATGAGGGAGAAGATTGAACATCAAGACCCAGAGGTTGAGAGGTTGGAGGCTTGCTGGTAGCTGTTGAAGACCATAAGGTTTAGGAGCTAGGTAGAGCTCTAGATTAGAGATTTGATTCATGAAACATGGAATGCTTCTTGTGCTTCCATTCTTTCCCAGTGACTAAAAGTCCCTCTAAGAACTCACCTCCATCCTTTGGAGGGATAAGTGATTGGTCTTAGAGGTAGAACTTTGAGGGAACCTGTCCCACTATGCTAATCCCTTGTGAGCTTCCTTTGGTTGTTCATGAGCTGCTTAGCATGCCAAACTAGATTTCTTGATTCTATTCTGTTATCCTGGAGTGTTTACCCTTGAAGATGGAGATCATTGAAGATGAAGACTGTCAAAGCAGGAAGCTAGCCAGAGCTTGGGGGTCCAATGATGAAGATTGAGCTTGGAGATTCATTTGAAAGAGGATGTGTTGTGCATCAACTTTGGAGTTTGCTGTCAGAGCTTGGGGCTTTTGCTGTATTGTGTGTATTAATTCCCCTAGGTTTAAAGTGAAATGTGCTTCACTTTTACCTATTGTGTTCAGGTTCAAGGAAGAGTTTGGCTCCCTTGCCTAGCATGTTTGCTGTATTCATTCATTATTTTACTGTTTACTGTATCTGTTTTTGCTTTCCGTTTATTCCCTTAGGAGCTCTGTTTCTCTCCGTGCAAGAGAGTAACATGACAGACATTAGGAGCTAACCCATGTATGATAACATTAGGGTGATTTCCTTCCCTTTTTAACCCTAGGATTTGTAGAGTGTCATCTCTTCTTTCTTCAAACAACATAAAAACATTAATAAAGATTATAACAGAGATCAATTCATTTCTTCCGTCAAAAGATTTGAACAAACACAAACCTTTTTGCAATAAGAAAACCCTTGTTTAAGGTGAGATTTTTCATAAAAGACACTTGAACAGCTTGTGTCGTGCGTAGCCCGAACTACGTTTGCTCTGATCTTCCATGCAGTGTGGAAGTACGTAGGCATAGGATGCGATATCCTAGCGAGCAACCTTCACCCATCCTTTCCCGTAGTTAGGCGAACTACGTTGACTCTGATTTCTCGTTCCAGACGAGAATACGTAGGCATAAGGTGCGATGCTTTACCGAGTCATGTTTTCTTTTCTTTTCAGACCTCATCCTTTAGTTTAGATAGAAGTGTAATCCGTACAACCAAGCAAGCGTGGATCCCATCGAGTACGATGGACGTGAGGGGTGCTAATACCTTCCCCTTGCGTAACCGACTCCCGAATCCAGGTTTTGGTTGCGATGACCATACCTTTTCCCGTCTTTGCGTTAGGTTTACTCTGAGCGTTTCCTTTCCCTCCCTTGGGATAAATAACGCACGGTGGCGACTCTTATGTTCTGCCGGCGCTGATTTTCGCAGTAGCGACAGCGTCGAAGTGATAAATTTAAACCATGTCTTTGCTGCAAATTCTTGCATCTTTTGACCAACAAATGCGGAACCTTGGTCCATCGTGATGATTTCATGAACCTTGAACCTGTATAAAATGTGGTTTTGGATGAATTCAATTACAGTGTATTGGTCTACTTTTACCAAGGGTACATCCTCTATCCACTTCGTGAAATAATATATCCCTACAAGGATGAATTTATGTTTTTTCAACGAGGCTGGTCGAATATCTCCTATAATGTTTAATGCCCAACCACAAAAAGGCCATGGCTTAACGATGAAGTGTAATTCACAGGCTGGCACGTGTTAGACGTTTGCGTGTCTTTGACAATCTTGTCACCCCTTTGAAAAATATATGCAATCCTTGAGCATGCTTGGCCAATACACACCTTGTCGAAAAGATAGCCATTGCATTTTATGGCCAGCTTGGTGAGCCCCGAATGTCCCACTATGGACTTCCGAGATTGCTAAGTACGCTTCTGCGTCCCCTAAAGACTTGAGCAACACCCCTTCTGGCGTCTTTTTCCATAACTCATTTCCCATTAAGACGTAACTTAAAGCTCTATACTTAATCTTTCTATCAATCGTCCCCACTAGACTCTCCAAATACTTGACGATTAGTTTTCTCCAGTCTGACAGTGACAGATTGCTGACCGCGAAGATCACACAACTTCCCAAACTTGCAACTACATTCTCCGCCGGGATGTCTACTCCGCCGGCTTCTGGCAAGTCTGATGCTAATGGTAGTAACTTAGATACCACTTTCTCCTTAACTTCAATTAAGTCTCTTAGCTTTTCCGTTGACACTTTGTACCTAGAGGCAATTTGCGCTAAATCGTTGGCCTCTTGAATTTCTATCCTGGGCATGTGCGTAACGCTAACAACCTCGAAGCATTCCAAAAGTCATTTTTCCATCATGAGGTACACCATGAGGTGTTCCTTGACACACTTATACTCTCTCGTGATCCGTTTAATCACCAGTTTAGAGTCACCTTTTATTTCGACTCTCCTGGCACCTAGATCCTTAAGGATCTTGAGGCCAGTGATCAAGGCTCCATATTCTGCCTCATTATTAGAACATTTTCCATTGAACCTACATTTTAATCTAGTAGGATAGTCGTGTGGGGATATTATCAAGATCCCAATGCCTATTCCATGCTTATGACTTGATCCATCAAAATATAACTTCCAAGAATCCGCGTCGACCATCAACAATGATGATTCGACCACTGCATGGTCGACGATAAAGTATGCCACAATTTTCCCTTTCATTGCTCTTATAGGGACATATGTCAAGGCGAATTCAGTCAACGCTATTGCCTACTTTCCAATTCGACTATGCAGAGTGGGTTTAGACAGCATATGCTTAATAATATCAAAATGCAAAGACACATAAACCTCAACTAGTTTAACAAATTGTTTTAATTTCATACATGAGAAGTACTAGCATAGGCACAACTTTTCGATCATGGTGTACCTATTTTTAGCATATATTAACATTCTACTAAGGTAATAAGCGGGTCTTCCGATGCCACAATCATCCTCTTTTGCTAACATGCTTCCTATAGTTGCGTCTAGCGCAGCGATGTAAAACCTCATTTTTTTATTCATACTGGGTGGAAATAAAATGAGAGGCCTCGTGAGATATTCTTTGATGGTGTCGAAAGCCTCTTGCTGCTCCTATCCCCAGTGAAAGTCACTTTCTTTCTTGACCTTGAGCAATGGTGAAAACATTTTCGTCTTGCCACTTAGATTTGATATAAACCTTCTTAAGAAGTTTATCTTCCCCAACAAAGACTGGAGTTGTTTCTTCGTCGAAGGAGGCTTGAAATCCAATATTCCCTTGGTTTTGTTTGGTTGATCTTGATGCCCTTCTTGTGGAATACAAATCCCAAGAAATCCCCTGCATGTACACAAAAAGCAAACTTTAGTGGATTCATTTTTAATCCATATTTCCTCATTCTCTCAAATGAACGTCGAAGGTGGTCCAAGTGACCATCCTCTGATGAGTATTTTATGCCAATGTCGTCAATGTACACCTGCATAAATTTTTCAATAAAATCATGAAATATAGCATTCATGGCTCTTTGATAAGTTGCCCCGACGTTTTTTAAACCAAATGGCATCACAACCCATTCGTACGCTCCCAAGTCCCCAGAGCATCGAAACATTTTTTTGGGCACATCATCTTCGGCTATGAGGATCTGGTTATAACCAGAGTATCTATCGAGCATACTCAAATACTCAAAACTTGCTATCAAATCGACCAGTATTTCTACCACCGACATCGAGTACTCATCTTTAGGGGTCGCATTATTTAAATCCCTAAAATATATACAGACCCTTAAAGTCCAATTTTTCTTAATAACCGAGACTATGTTTTCTAACCATTTGATGTACCTTGCAGTTCTAATTAATCAGATTTTGAGCAGTCTCGCAATCTTCTTCTTGATCTTTAAAGTGATTTCTAAAGCGAAACATCGTGGCTGCTACTTTACTGGCCTTTTTCCTACCTAAACCGGGAGTCGGTGTTCCATTACATCCTGACTTAAACCAGGCATTTCACCGTAATCTTAGGCAAAGCAATGTTTTTATTCCTTCAATACCTCGATCAACTTGACCTTCATCTTCGACCCAAACTTAGTGCTTACGTATGTAGGTCTCTTTGTTGTCCCATCGCCCAGGTTGACTTCTTCGAGTGGGTCTTGTGTCTACATTCTTTGCAACTCAATTGATGGGCTTTTCTCAAACCCCAAAGGCTTATTGTCATAAATGCAATCAAGCCTCCAACATTCTAAAACTGTTGTTTGTCCTTGTCGGCCAATCACTTGCGTACTGCTATCGGCGTCTCCAGCCATGTTCTGTCGCTTTTCGGCTTCTAGTACCTACTTTTACTTGTTTTCAGCCAAATACGCCGAAATTCGAGTCAAACTCTCTTACTCAGTAGTCATTTTCATCAATTGTGGGCCACCCTATGGGTGGAAGTTCCTCTGTGGGCGTCATTATAGCATCAGCGGCATCCCAAATGAATTTGCTGTTAGGATCCAAGTTTAGGATGCGACCCGTGGTGACATATGTGTAAGATCCTGATCCATCATCACAAGGTGCCATATTTGCTAGGTGTTGGTCAAAATATTTCTTAGTACCCTTGGTTTCATCCATCCTGTAATAACTCTGGTCAGCTTCGATATTTTCAACGACGTTTTCTTTCCTCCAAATGCTTAACCTTTGATGTAGCCTTGAAGGAACTGCCCATATCCCATGGATCCATTCTCGACCCAATAAGAGGTTGAAATTTTCCTTCGAGTTTATGACCATGAAGAGCGTTGATCGGGTAGTGGTACCTACAGCTAGCTCGACTTGGACCACTCCCAAAATGTTGTTGGTCTTCCCTTTATAGTTGGCTAGAACCATATTGTGTTGTCGGAGATCAGCTTCAGTTTCTTCAATCCTTGTGAACAACGAATGGGGCATTAAATTGACAACTGCCTCTCCATCCATGAACACCTTGTTGACGGCTACTCTGTCGAGCTTCGCTTTTATGAACAATGGCTTTAAGTGATACATCATTCTAGGACTAGGTCTTTCAAACATAGTTGTTCGCTCTTCCGCCACACTACTGTTCATCACGTAGTAGCATAGTGGCTTGTCCTCTGTAGTCTCCTCTGCCAGGAAATCTTCTTCTGCTTCAGAGACTTCTGACACCCTATCATATTCCGCCGGCAATATCGACACAATTCCACAGTTTACAACGAAGTCTTGACCATAGGTATCATCATACATGTCTTTGTCAGAATCGTCTTTCGGTGAGGGGGCATATTCCTCCTTCGACTGGGGAGTGTACTCCAGTTCTTCTTCATCTGACCGGGGAGAATACTCCAGCTCCTTCTTGTTTTTACCTCCAGATGTGTACTTCAAACATTGGGTTGACACCACCGCCTTCTCTTCTGAAGTCTCGACCGCCACAGCTGTTGTCTGGTTCGTCACAACTTTCTCTTTCTCATCCTACCTTGCCCTTGGGTATTGCCTTTTCAGGCCAGAGGGTCCCACAGGCTTCAGTATCGAAGTTGATTCCTCTCTTGTAGCCTTTTTCTTCGTTGATATCGTCTCCACTGGGTCCTTATCATAGGATTCTTTCTTTTGTAGTTGGAGGAAACCACGTAACCTCTGGGCTCAGTACCGTTTCCTGAGGCCTTTGCCCCCTTCTTCATATCTAATGCCTTCCACTTCGGCCGCTTGCTCCCTTGCTGGCTCACAGGCATCATCCACTTATCTTGTGGGGTATTTGAAGGTGGCACACAAATCTTGGGTCGGGCTGGTTGGAACAGCTTCCTGTACTCTTTGTTCCGTCGAGGAGCACCATTCTTGTCGAACACGAACCGAGGGATTTTTGGGCATAATACAACCTTCGACCCGCTTGAGGTCGCTTCATACTTCTTAGTGGCCCTTTCATCAAACACGGCGTTGCACTTTGGGCATAATACAACCTTCGACTCGCTCACCCTACATTTCTCTTGGAAATCAGTCAGACTCTCGCCAGCTTGAGGGTAAACTGCCTCCAACTTCTCTTTAGACTTCTTGCCGGGACCATTAGTAGTTTCGACCATCATGCATTCAATTATTTTAGTTTTCTGGTGCCCGTTGATACCTTTAGTAGCATCCACCATCATGCAGCCGTATAGCTCAGAATATAAGGCTTCTTCAACTTTCAGAGGATCTGTGTCCACTTGCATTTTGGGCCTTTCGCTGAATTAAAGTCGGCCTTCCTTCAAAGCTTTCTCCACCAAGTCCCTGAAAATACCATATTAAGATGTCTTATGACCAAGGAAATTATGAAATTTACAGAATCCCCTTTTTTTATTTTGTTCTAAAGGGGGATCTTTTACCCCAGGAGGGACAATAATCTAACCATCTTTAACTAATAAATCAAATATTTTATCGCACTTAGATACATCAAAAGTATTAGTTTTTGCGACATATTTATCTATTTTTTTGGTTTCAATCGGATTTTTTCCATTTGACAGTTTTAATGATTTGCATGTATACGGGGGTTCTGGCTTCAGTTCAGCCGCGTTGATCGCATTATTATCGAGAAGCTCCTCATCGTTAGACGAGTATTCGTCAGCAGCCACGTACAAAAATTTCTCTTTCTTATGGAATCTGTTAGCCTGGGTTTTCACATTTTTCAAACGCTCGACCTGACAGACTCTATCGCCTAGTTGCGTCATATCTTTGAGATATTGAGTGTCTAGCTTTTTCCTGATCGAAAAATCTAGGCTGCCAATCGCTATCTCAACTAGTTCATGCTCAGGGACTTGCGTGAAGTATCACGCTTTCAATAGTCTAAACCTGTTAAGATATTGGTCAACCGACTCTGTAGACTTTCGCTTGACGCTGGCTAACTCTTTCAGACTAATTTTCGATTGTCCTATGTAAAACTGTTCATGAAACCATCTTTCCAATTGCGCCCAGGTCTGGATATACTGTGGGGGTAAAGTGGTGAACCAAGTAAATTCATTTTTGGTGAGGGAACTTGGGAAGTATTTCAATTTTAAATTTTCATTGTTTACTATGTCTCTAGCTTCAATTTGGTATTTGGTAACATGCTCGATGGTGGACTCCTAAGTCTCTCTAACGAATTTGGTAAACTTTGGCACTTTCCACCCTCTGGGCAACTCTATTGGCAGGACAAATTCTTGTAGAGGGGGACGTGTATATTGGTCGTCGAAGTCTTGGGTTCTCACCGTTGCGAACCGTTATTTGTTCCACCATGGCTTCTAAGTTGGGTTCACCAGCCATGGCCTCATGTCGAACCTGTCTGACCACATAGTCTGGGTCCTGGTTTCTATGAACTAAAACAACAGGAGGCCTTTGGGCCATCCTGGGTGTGTTTTCAACCTCGTGGGGATGCTAGTTAATTGTCTCGTCAAAGACTTCGTCTTGTCGAACTGGCGTCTCAGGTCGAGGTGGAGGCGTCTGTCGACCCATGGCCCTAGAAGCACCTAAAAATGACCTATTCGCGTCATCTGAGTTGCCAATTGTTGGTAACTCTGAGTCGAATCGTGTATTAGTGGCCTTAATATGGTGCCCATTTGCTGGTTCAATATGTGGACCATTTCGTGGTTACATTCGTCCATTTACTGCCTCATAACGTTGACAGAACTTGACGTAAAAGTTGGAAACGAAAGTGGCGGAACACTAAACCCTAAGGGCCTTGTAACTTGGTTCGTCAAAGGCCTTAACCCCTAATAGGGGGGAAAACAATGACGAAGAGCTTTCCCCAAAGAGTGAGCCATTGTGATGTAGGCTCGACATAAACTTTGTCGGCATCCCAAAGGCCCTAGGGGCTGGCTTTCTGAAACTAGGCATATATTGCCCCCAAGTTCCTGTCACCATAGACCTAGGTTTAGGATGACGCATCGTTACAACAGGCCCCCCATGAGCCGTCGAAAGCACAGACACAATGTCAGTGCTAATGTCGGTTGTTTGAGTCACAACCGCATTTCCCTCCAAAGACGATTCATCGTTTGGATGTGCTATCACAATCTTACCACTATGCAAATGCATACACCCAAACTTTCGAATCCTATTGGGCATCCCAATTTGTTCGCATGCAGTTTTCGCATGAACAACCTTTGACCTCCTAACGCAGGTTTACTTGTGGGACCGGTCAAACGAGTCCTAGAGCACTTGGTTTGTAATGTATGAGAAAATGGTGGGATGGTGTTGCTTGAAATAAGATGGAAATTACTTCTAAGAAATACTAAAATTTAACTAAGGATGAATACATAAACAAAAAAGAAACAAAAAACAACAAGACAAGGTAATCTAAAGATACAGATGTAAATTGCTTATTAGAAGAAAAACATGGATGCGATCATACATTTTGCAGGAGTGAAAAACTCTTTTCTCTTAACGCTTTGGTACTCAGAGTATTTTTCTTACAATATTACGAAAATGCGCCCTCAAATTGAAATCAGGCATTGCCTTAAATAGGGAAATAAAATAATTGTCATGTTGAAGTTGGTGGTGCCACATGTTCGCCCACCACCTTTGTAACCTCCCATGTCCCCAGATTTCAAATCTGTTTCCCGCTCGAATACTTTTCCACTTGCATAGGCTTTTTTGTTCGTCAGTCGACTCTGTCAACCGACACCGCTTGAGTTGACCCAACAACCTCCTTCTACCGACGTCAACTCTCCTCACTTTCTTCACCATCTTTCCCCAGCCTGTCGACCTGCCAGCCAATCTTTGTGTCACCTCTCTTTAGTCGAAACTTCCAGTCAACAATTATACTCTCTACTCATGTGAGCTAGAGTTTAACCATTCCACAAATTTACCTATTTGTTTTCTCTTTTACCACCATCCTAAACAATGTGTTGTCATCATCAAAAGGGGGACACTATGGATTTATGTGCTTGGACGTGTGAAGTTGATTATCATAGTGACAACCTTCTTATTGTTTTGATGATGACAACAGTAGTGAATGTTGATGTCGGTGGCGATATCTTTCTAACCCTTGAATTATGACAATTAACTTAAAGACATATTAAGCCTCATAAAGTAGAAGATTTATAGATCCAATAAAGTTCTTATGTGATCGGTGTCACAACTTAAATTTTGACCTAAGATCCCCCTTCTTGTATGTGTGTTTATGACTAACCAGTTTGCGCAGGTGCAGGATTTACAAGAGTAGATCCTTACAGTCAAGCACTTCAAGGTGTGACCATTGGATTATGGAGATCCTGGGATTATTCTATTGGCCGTTTCCTCAAGGATTCTCAAGAGTTTCAATGTTTTCCCCGGAGGTTTAAGTTGTTAATGTTATTGGTATTAAGCATAAGCATTTGAGGCCTGTTATGACTTTCGTGGGGATTAGCATCACAGGTTGTGTCATTATTTTCAAGGTTTTTTCAAGACATAGTTCGCATACCAAGTTACGTCATCATCTAAATTTTGTAAGGTTGAGTCATCATTTATGAGAAAGAGTTCGGTTTTATTGATAATTTAATACGGCAAGGATGGATAAGAATCATGAATGAGGTTTGCGTAATATATTGTCAAGGAAAAGTTTAATTTAACTCATTGACTTATAAAACCTTAACTTACGTTGGAATTCCTCCAAAGGGTCAAGATTCAAGAGTTTTTTTTGTAAGAGATAATTCAAGAATTCCGAACACATGTGTCTTTACAAAAGTGCAATTCGGTTTCAGTTTATTGTTATACATCCCAAGTTCAAGCACAAGACTTATGCTTTTGTATCAAGATTAAAATCGTGGAAGGATTCATAAGATTCAGAAGGATTTCTCAAGGTCAAATTAATTCATTATTTTCAATTATGGTCCAAATTGCAAGGTTTTTTTTATGAATTTTTTTCTTACAAGGATTGATTTCTATGGAAAGTACACTATGAGGCCCATGACATGCTCTTTTATAATACCAAGCCTCAAGCTTCAAGAGCATCATTCACCATTGCAAATATTTAAGATATCGTACACCACCTTAAAGCAAGGATGGATTTACATGTTGTCGGAACGCAATTTAATGGCAAGATTGACAAATTGAATGTGAAGCAAACTAATGATGTAAGATCACTTGAGAGAAAGTGCTTACAAACTAATAAACGAGAATGAGAAGAGGATTAGGTACATGAGCCAAAGATTTTTTGTTTATACAAATTTCCATTTAATTACAAATTTATACAAGTTATCAACAAATCCAATATATAAAAAAACACTTGCAAGTCAAAGAGAAACACATAAGGTGTTTGTTGAGGAAGTTATGAAACTTGTGGAGCTGCGTCCATTAAGGAATTTTTTTCTTAGTAGGACTTCCTGGATAAGATGGTTTATCAACAGAGCAAATAAAGAGACTCACTATTGTTATAGAATTGGTTTCCAATCCTTCTATCATCTTTATTGATGAGCCAACATCAGGCCTTGATGCTAGAGCTGCAGGGATCGTTATGCGTACTGTCAGAGATACTGTAGATACAAGGAGAACTGTGGTCTACACGATTCAATCTCGCAAGCAATACAAGTTGAGCACGACTGTTCCCGATTTTTTAGAATACCTTTAGCCTTCAACCGGCTGATGAACAACAAGACCGTCTCAGAGGTCGTTTTAAACACGGTTTCCAAATGAGCATCTTGTCCAAGTTTCCAAAGTTGCTGCAAATAATCATTAAAACAAGACCAGTACCGACACCAAATCTAAAGTTAAAATCGAAACCGTTTAAAGAATAGATTTTGAAGAAGGCAACCTGCCCCTTTGAGGATCAACTTTCGGTCATTGTTTCACTCACACCATCGGTTCCATGAACGTCTTCGTCATTGTCGGCAAGACAGATCTGAAAGAAGCATAAAAGTATAAAGTTCTAATAGTC
Organism: Lathyrus sativus; assembly: GCA_963859935.3. Taxonomy (NCBI): domain Eukaryota; kingdom Viridiplantae; phylum Streptophyta; class Magnoliopsida; order Fabales; family Fabaceae; genus Lathyrus; species Lathyrus sativus. Next base: position 449,922,256 of record OZ012741.1, on the reverse strand, counting down.
GTGTAATTGCGAGAAGAAAACCATACGAACAATACAGAATAACCACTCATTCCTAAATTTGTCTTAGACATATTCAAGCGAGATGTAACAACATGCTTACCGAAAAATAGGAGATGTCTTCTTGCCAAATTGGATTGTTATTACCGGCAACAAAAGAGAATTCTGAAAGCTTTAATCTTCAAGAGAAACTTGAACGACCACACTCGATATGCTGCAATACCCTCTACAAATAACAAGCGAGTAGATTCATAAGCAAAAACAAGGAAGACGTTAATAGAAAGAGATCATTAAAACCTCATTAAGTACAATCAACTTGAACCAGTATTTATAGGAAATCTTTTCTTCGAATGACAGACATTATGAAATCATCTTTAAGTGTCCTCAAAACCACTTAATACTAGGGGTGTGCATGGATCATAAATCAAACCAAACCAAACCACATATATGGTTTGGTTTGGATCTTAAAACCATTTATATAAAACCAATTTATTTTTTTAAAACCGGTTTGCAAGTTGATTGGTTCGGTTTCAAACCAGTTTTTTTTAAAAATTTTTTTTAAAAACCAGTTTTAAACCGCTTTCTCTCAAAACCAGTTTTTTTATTTTCTTTAAAGAAATCAGTTTTAAAACCAATTTTTTTAAAAAATTAATTTTATTGCAAACTATAAAATAATTGATATAAATCAATTAATCAATTTTATTCCAGTTTTACATTGAATTAAATCAACACACCATATATATTAAAACTTTAAACTACTCAATGTAAAATTGGAATTAGACTAATTCTTTTTCATCGTGAATTAAATAAACTAATCAAGAAGTACGTTGAATTGATATAAATCAATTAATCGTGAAACTTATTCTACTTTAAACTTATTGCAAACTATCTACCTTAAACTTATTCTACTTTAAACCAAATCAATTTTATTGCAAACTATGGGTGTTGATCTTGATTTTCCCAAACTATTCTACTATTATTTTTGAAACTAATTGAAAAATGGTTACCAAATCTCAATTCGGTTTGAAACAAATGGTTACCGTTTTTTTTAATTTGATAAATGTGCCA
>OZ012741.1:445791260-445974742 GCA_963859935.3 Lathyrus sativus | reverse complement strand
CCTCTCTACAACCCCATTCTGTTGTGGAGTTCTAGGACAGGAAAAATCATGAGCAATGCCATTTTCATTAAAATATTTTTCAAAATATTTGTTTTCAAATTCACCACCATGATCACTTCTGACTTTTATAATTTTGAAATCTTTTTCATTCTGGACTTGTTTGCAGAAGTCAAAGAACACAGAATGTGACTCATCCTTGTGTTTTAAGAACTTTACCCATGTCCATCTACTATAGTCATCAACAATGATTAATCCATACTTCTTGCCTCTGATGGATGCAGTTTTCACTGGTCCAAACAGATCAATATGAAGTAATTCTAATGGTCTGGAAGTAGAAACAATATTTTTTGATTTAAAAGATGATTTTGAAAACTTCCCTTTTTGACATGCTTCACAAAGAGCATCTGAGGTGAACTTTAAATTAGGAAGTCCTCTGACAAGTTTAAGTTTATTAATCTGAGATATACGTCTCATATTAATATTCCCCAATCTTCTGTGCCAGACCCATTGCTCCTCATTAACAGACAATAGACATTTGACATTCTGAACCTTAAGTTCTGAAAGGTTTATTTTATAAATGTTGTTCTTCCTCTTTCCACTAAATAGGATTGAGCCATCCTTTTGACTAATAGCTTTACAGCATTTTTGATTAAAGGTTATGTCATAACCATTGTCACTTAATTGACTTATGGACAATAGATTATGCTTTAATCCTTCTACAAGTAAAACATTAGTAATAGAGGGAAGGTTACCATTTCCAATAGTGCCAGATCCAATGATCTTGCCCTTCTGATTCCCTCCAAATTTCACATCACCTCCAGATCTAAGCTCCAGACTTTGGAACATAGACCTTTCTCCTGTCATGTGTCGCGAGCATCCAGAGTCCAGGTACCATGATTGGTGTCCTGACCTTGCTGCTAAGAACATCTGCAACAGGAATTATTTTACTTTTAGGTACCCAGATCTTCTTGGGTCCTTTTGGGTTAGTTGTTCTGAAGGTTTGTCTAAACTTCTGTTTTTCAACATAAGGTTTATTGTGACTAGCCTTAGATTTAAACACATGAATGTTCTTTTCAGAACGAGTGTGTTCAATATCATTCAAGTGACCAAATTTAAAGTGGGAATATAAAGGAGTCTTCTTGATGATAATTTTATCAACAGGTTTTGGATTTAAATCCTTTCCAGAGGAAGATTTATATCCAATTCCTTTTCTGTTATTTCTGCTAACTCCATAGATCATAGAATCCATTTTGCTTCTGTCTATGCTTTTAGCAAGAAACTTCTGAAAGCTGTAGTCATATTTTTCCAAAATATTTTTGCATTCAGACTCAGTTTCAGAATCAGAGTCTTGTTGAGCTAATTCAGAATCATTTTTCATTTTTAAGTTCTTTTCATTTAGCTCAGCCACTTCTGATTTGAGAATATTATTCTCAGATACAAGATTGCTTTGACGCTTCTTGTATTTGAGCTTAATATTGTTATAGCTCTTCAGAACTTCTGATAACACTTTGATAAGTTCATCTTTAGTGAGTTTAGCCATTACCTCTTCAGCGTCAGAGTCAGATTTAGAGTCAGATTCAGATCCTGAAATTCATTCCTCCTGATCTTCTATGTCAGCCATCAATGCTACGTTAGCACATTCCTCTTCTGACTCAGATTCAGATTCAGATGTATCTAAATCATCCTAGGTAGCCATTAGAACCTTCTTCTTCTTATCAGGTTTTCTTTTAGGTTTTTCTTTCAACAACTTTGGACATTCATTTTTGTAATGCCCAGGTTCTTTACATTCGTAGCAGACAACCTCCTTTTTGCCAGATCTTCTGTGTCTAGAAGATTCTTTTCTTTGGTCAGGCTTCCTGAAGTTTCTGAACTTCTTTCCTTTATGCTTCCAGAGTTTGTATATTCTTCTGGACAACATGGATAATTCATCTTCATCTTCAGATGAGGATTCTTCAGAGCTTTCCTCTCTTACCTGCAATGCTTTAGTAGATTTATTACATTTTAAGGCAATTGACTTACCTTTCTTTTGAGGTTCATCTTCCTCAAGTTCAATTTCATGACTTCTCAGTGAACTGATTAGTTCCTCCAAGGAGATCTTGCTCAGATCTTTAGCCATTTTCAGCGCAGTCACCATAGGTCTCCATCTGGTAGGTAAGCTTCTGATAATCTTTTTCACATGATCAGCAGTAGAGTATCCTTTATCCAGAACCTTTAGTCCAGTTGTAAGTATTTGAAATCTGGAGAACATAGCTTCAACAGATTCAGCTTCTTCCATCTTAAAAGCTTCATACTTCTGAATTAGAGCCAGAGCCTTTGTTTCTTTGACTTGAGAGTTTCCTTCATGAGTCATCTTCAAGGACTCAAACATGTCAAATGCAGTTTCTCTATTTGTGATCTTTTCATACTCAGTGTGAGATATTGCATTTAACAATATTGTTCTAGCCTTATGGTGATTTCTAAACTCCTTCTTTTGGGCTTCTGTCATAGATTTTCTATCTACCTTCTTTCCATTCCCATCAATGGGATGAACATATCCATCTATGACCAAATCCCATAAATCAGCATCATAACCAAGGAAAAAACTTTCAATCCTGTCTTTCCAATAATCAAATTTCTCCCCATCAAACATAGGGGGTTTAATGCTGATTCTGTCCCTTTCTTCATATTTATTGTTAATGTTAGATATTGAAGTATCAGCCATAGTAACAACCAAATATATATCAAAGTTTTTCTCACTGGATCTTTTCTGTCACGGTGAAGTGGTAGCACGCACAGAACCGGAGCTCTGATGCCAACTGAAGGTGAGAAAATACTTAGAAGGGGGGTTGAATAAGTATGAAGATAAAATCTTAGTAGTAAAAACTCAAGTATTTTTATCCTGGTTCGTTGAACTCAACTACTCCAGTTCACCCTTTCTAGAGTGATTTGCCTTTCTTAAGCAAGGACTTAATCCACTATTTAATCAACCGATTACAATAGTAAGCACTAAGAACAACTGTTCAAAGTCTTCTCAAGAACTACTGATCCTAACTGGATCTTCTTAAGGTTTTCTTACAATCAAATGTAATAATAAATACAAGTGTTAAAATGCTTCTAATAAAGCTTTATCACAACTGTGATTTTTCACTTAAGATTAAGAACAAAGAAATAATTCTAGCAAGAATATATGAGTTGTATGAGAGCTTTGATAATGAATTCTTTTCAAGTATTTCGTCCACTGAAGAAGATGAGTGGAGACTTGCTTTTATAGGCACAGTGATCCAAGAGCTTTTCACGTTGAGAAGAGTGTACCAAAAGGTCTGAGCCTTTTTTGTCTTCACATCAAGTGACCTTTCCTAGAAGAACAAAGCAAAGAGAAATCCTTTTCGTCTGTGTTCTTGTGTCTAGCATAAATAAGGAAAGAGTCGTTTGGATATTCCAACGGACGTAATCTTTGAATTCTTCTTCAACAATTTTTAGCTAGAATCATCAGAGTCTAATTTGGTCAGAGCCTTCTGATGTTCATCAGAGTTTTGCTGAATCAGAGTCTTTACAGCAAGTGTGCTTTTAGCGTGTATAGATTCAGAGCAGAGTTTTGGGTTAGATCCTCAGTACTGGCAGCGTTAGTACTATCAGAGTCTTCTGAAGTAACTATGCTTGAAAACTCTTCATACATAATTCTTCATTAGTTCAGATGCTTCTGGCTTGCTTCAGATTCTTCTGTAGCTTCTGCTTCAGATCCTTCTGGAGGCAATGCTCAAAATCTTCTGATGGCAGCGTTCAAAATCTTCTAAGGAATGCTTCTGTCGCTTCAGAGCCTTGCATATTTCTTATGTTCAGATCTGATTTGCTTCTGGAGTGATATTTTCTTTAACATCTGCAGCAAACATTCTTAAGCAAATTTTAGAGTATATAATTCTTAAATACAAAATTTCATAATAGTTATCATCAAAACATAGAGATATTATTAAGAACCAATCTGTGTTCTAACATTTGCTTCAGGAACTCCTCTTTAGAGAAACCAAACATGTCAAAGCTTAATTCTTCAGAGAAGATTAGTCACAAAATATCTTTACAGAAGGAATCCTGCTTTCCTTATGTAGAGACTTCTTCAGAAAGTCAAAGATAACCGCCACTTATCCTTGACACCTATTGCACGCCATTACACCTAGATCATAAATAAACTGATCCAAGGTCAATTCATCAAGATCATGAAATCTTCAACTTTACTTCTTTAGATAAGTTTCTTGCCAGGAAGCTTTCTAGACAAATTGCATGCCTCTGTAGGTCCAAGATGAGGAAGAATGCAAAGACACATGTAAATGGTACCAAGATCATACGTTAAATCTCCTTTGCTTCAGAGAGTCACTATTTGAATCAACAAGATTTTGCATAATCTCTACTCAACATTTGGTTGAACATCAAATCTTTGAAGTAGACCAAACAAATCAAGGGCCAGATACTTGAGCAACAACTGATGAGACACCTTGAACATTAAATAAGGATAATCTATTAAATATTTCTAAAAAACAAGAATAGCAATGAGTCTTAAATCCTTATAAGGAATCCTTCTTCCAGAAGACTATCTTGGATCATCCACCTAATGAAGCATCTGAACTTCGACAATGTTGAACATTATGGATAACCAATTAAATACTTGTGCATTCCAAAAATAGAAATTGATCTTAAATCCACACAACTTGTCGAGAAAACCATCTGATAGATATTTACACTTCAGCAATACCAAAAGTATTCTTTAGTTAAAGGATCTTTAATGTTGAAACATCACGACTGACACCCTTGACTTAACCTGCCTATGACTTCCTCTGCTGATAGAACCCTTGCAAGTCATGAGTGGTGAAAATAAATCACCTCCCACTATCTTTAAGTTGAATAACATCCATCAGCACCAGAGAACTTTTAGAAATCGATCTTCAGCATGAGAACCAGATTATCTTCCTGAAGGAACTCTTAAACACGACCAGAGATGCCTTTATGAGGGGACATGAGAGATATCTCAAGTATCTTTGGAAACTTAGTCGCAAAGTGTATTTACCAATGTCATAGATCGTAAATATGATAAGTATGATCTTAACTCACCTTCTCTGACTTCAAGATACATGATGAAACCAAAATTCCTATTACTAAGTCAACAACGACAAACATCAACAAATAACTCTCTCCATTCCATTTCTCCCGACTTTGGAACAACTAGAGCTTTAGAAAAGTGCTGATATCTTCAAGAACAGAAGTCAATAAGCAAGATCTTCCACAATCATAACTCTAGAATAATAGGACTACCAAAGTTCTTCCATCAGAAAAATATGCAACGAAACCACCAAAGAACATCTTCAACATGCCCTAAACAAGATTTCAAAACGTCTTATAGGACACCATACAGAAGAACTAGCCACTCCTCATGCAGTTGTTGTGGAAACTCCTCAGAAACCTTGAACAACCATCAGTATTTGTTCCTGTTGATCCAGAACACTCATCTCAACCATTAATACCCTTGAGTATATCAGAATGAATGATCTGATCTCTCCAACTCCTCCTTTGGAAAAAAAATTCAACAGATCACAGAGGTTCCTATATCAGAGAGCACAACAGCAGATACACAGAATCCTTCAAAAACAGGAGTAAACACAAACTCCCCCCTCAACTCCATAAGCAGCAACTCCTCAAGAACCCATCAGCAACCCAAACATTTAGCAAGATCAGCAAATCAGCTACAACTTCTCCTTGTTCAAAACACCAGAAAGTATGTCGCTAGATCTCATCCAGAATAGACAGGATGCCTGCTCTGATACCAATTAAAATTCTGGTGTGCAGATCTCAAATGTCCTAGACATTGATCTCTGCTAAAACAGAACAAGGACAGAACACGAGCATTTTGATTTACTTTAAGAATTAACAGTGTCATGACATATGTTGTAACATCTGCATACTGAAAGAGCAATTTATCTAACCATTTAAATTGAGCAGAATATTAAATGCAGAAAGATAAATAACACAATGAATTGTTAACCCAGTTCAGTGCAACATCACCTACTTCTGGGGCTACCAAGTCAGGAAGGAAATCCACTATCAGTAGTATCAATTCAGAGCTAAACTCCACCGTTTACAGCCCCTCACTTAATCCCTACCAGTGTAACTTCTACCTAGGACACTCCTAGATATGAGACACCTCTCACTCCCCCTCAATCACAGTAGTGACAACAACATATTAATGAAACATAAAAGACACTCTTCAAAGACAATACTTGATTTTGCTTAACAGCTTCAATCAAGAACAATACACTCTTGCTTACAAGCTTTGAGTGAACAACTTACAACCTAACATGTCTACCACGATGCAAAGGGTGACTTACAAAGTCACACACAAACGACTCTGAAAATCCTAAACCCTTATTTTGCACTCAATATCTTCTTGTTGTGACTTCTTTTTTTTCTTTCCTCGTATGCCCATAAAGCTAGGGTTTACACCTCCTTAAATAGTAATGCAGAACGGGCTTGGGCTATGGCAAAAGTAACAGCAGGTTAGAGAAGAAAACAATCTTCATAATTTGCAACAATGAAACAGATTTGATTTGATCAATCAGATCCAATCAAATCTTTCTTCCAATCTTCAATAAAATCTTCTGAGAAAAGCTTCATGTCAAATCAAATACGATCTGTAATCTTTGCATCAGAAACGCCTTAGTAAACCACTGAAATCCTCATAGATTTTACACCTGCTCAGTGCAGCAAGATTGCACAAAAAAGGAATAGACACAACAAACACATTCATACAGAATGTTTTGTCCATAAGTGTTAGGACATTGTGTTTGACATTATAAAATAAGTCCTGCTACAACATACAAAGCAACCTGCAGAATATAAAAGATAAATGTCACGACATCATGAACTCACAGCGATTACCACTTGGGCTTAGTGTTCGAGACTTTGACTGGACCTTTCACCCAGACAGTATTTTTCTTTTGATTTGTTGTGAAAAGGTGACATGTTGGAGATTTAGTGAAAGACGAAAATTTATGGCTTGCAAGAGATTACCACTTGGGCCTAATACTCGAGGCTATGGCTGAACATTTCACTCAAGTAGCCTATTTATTTCATTATTATGAAAAGGGAAAGGTACGACTCAGTTTTTTAAAATTTAATTATGAAAGGGAACTTGATGTTGGATCAACTATTTTATCTGCGTTTGAACGGATTGAATTGTAAAAATGGTTTGAAGTATGTCGGGTTTAAGAATCCACTTGGCGTTGGACCAAGGTTTTCAAATATCCCACTTAAAATTGGACCAAGGGTTTTGAAATTTGAAATTTTCATTTATTATATTAATATCATCACTTCAAATTCAATTTAATCAAGTAAATGTTAAAAATGAGCATGATGATGAGTAAGGTCCTTAGTGAACAAGGATGAAAATGAATGCATGATCAGTGCATTTTCATGCACATTCTTTCACTATTATGTTACGATAATTCTAGAGTGTCTTTTTATTATTTCTACTATTTTAGTGTGTTTTCTAAGTTTAGTTTATTTTTACCTTTATTTTAATTCCATATTGTATTTTCTAAATAAACAGTTATTTACACCCTCTTGATGTGCAGGTCATAACATGGGCTATAAGAATCATATTGACACATTCTAATATACGTCGGGAAGCCGAAAGAATAAGTTAAAAGTTTTCTATTGAAGTTAGAATCAGATTCAGAGTGTAGAATACTTGAAAATTTTTTTAGTTTCAGACTTAAGAATGTAATTAGTTTTGGGCTGGATTTTATGTTTTCTTACCCGGTTAGGATTAGAACCCAAAATCCTTGTTTTCAGTAACCTAAGTCAGCCTTATCTATTTCTCATGGAATTATTCACTATTCACAAAAAGTTTGAAGTTTTTACGATTTTCATGGAGAACTAATCCCTAAGGCAAATTCTATTGATTACGGGTTCCACTGCTTTGAGGTTATTTCAATTTCCAATTTTTGATTCCTTTTCAATTCTTTCTGTAAATTGGATTTCTTATTTCCGTTGTCATTGTTTGCTTAATTCAATTGTTGTTCTTAGATTATAATTGATTTATTTTGATTGATATATGTTATGTAAACCGCGTTTGCTTAATTCGTGTATGCCTAATCGGTTTGCTTAATTCGGAATTTATTTTCTTAACTCAGAAACTAGGAACACGTATCATATATTATTATACATTTTCTTGTTATTATTGCTATAATAGAAAAATGGATAAAAACCGTTAGGGGATTGGAGTTACAATAGTTAGTGATAAGCCGTAACCTAAATCAATAGGATTAACCGTTTTATCTTTTCGTAATCAAATTCTTTTTACTGTATATTATTCAAAACCTAAACTTAAACCCCCATCATTTTTAATTGGTAAAAAATAAATTCAAGAGTCCTTGTGATACAACTCTCGAGTGTCGTTTCGCTAAACTACAATTTTTATTTACTCGTTTTGACCCATACAACGTATGGAGATAAGAAGATAATTAAACAAAATAAAAGGATGGAGTTAATTAATTAAATTTTATTTTAATTAAATTTTTAAATTTATTAAATTTAATTATTTTAATTAAATAATAGAAAATTAATTCCATTATTTAATTAAATTAATTAAAATGAAACTAACCTAATTGATTAATTAAAAAAATTATAAGGAATTAATAATAATAATAATAATAATAATAATAATAATAATAATAATAATAATAATAATAATAATAATAATAATAATAATAATAATAATAATAATAATAATAATAAAAAGTAAACCAAAAGACAATTGGGTGCGGTTAGAAACTGCCCCAAGAACGAACCTGTTGCACCCCAAAATTTGACCAACAATTATTTATCCATCTAGTGTTTGAAAATGGATACCTTCATCAGAAAGTTCAAGAGATCCTCAGAGGAAGTGGATTGAAACCAGGGTTGTGTGCTTCATAGCTTGAGAGTTGTGGGTACCCCTCAGATGATTCTGAGACTTTGAGAATGAACTTGATGTTTTGAGAAAGCCTATGAGATGTCTTGATAGCCATCATGAAGCCCAGAGAGGTCATTAGGCAAGAATTCAGAAAATTCAACCATGATTGGTAGAATTAGGGTTTTGACTGGGTCAACCCTAGGATCACTGAAGATTTGGAGGAGGTTGAGACCTAATCCAAGGGCTATGAGATCATGGAATGATGCATAAAGATGTTATAAAGATGATTCCTAGACCAACTCATCATGATTGAGGAGTTGGAGAAGTTTCAAGTTAGGGTTTCCAAGGATTGTCAGTGAAAAAACCCTAATTTGATCCCTATTTTCCAGGCAGTTTTAGCTCTAGATGTGATTGATATCTCATCTTCCCCACAACATGAATGTTGTAGAGCTTGTTCTAAGCTTTAATTTGAGTGGTGGAAGTCCTTGATAGGAGTTACAGAGCTCAAGTTATGGTTTTGACAAATTACAGGTCAGCAGAGGTATGTGAATCTGGGTCCTTGAAAGTCACCCAACTTGCAGACAACTTTTGCCCTAGTAGGATGATTCCTATGATTTCTTGGTCAACATGAATGTTGGAGGGCATCTTCTTAGCTTTAATTTTAGTGGTAGAAGTCCTTGATAGGATTTGTGGAACTCAACTTATGGTTGGAACAAGACAGGGGTATTTTGGTCATTTGTCAGTTATAGGTCATTTTAGCCAATGCCTAAAACTCCTATTTCCAAGCCTCAAATGGAAAAACTCAAAACATGAAAGTTGTTCAAAATGTGATTTTAAGTCTAGAAAGAAGGTCACAAATTGTTGGAAAAGCTCATAGCATGGATTTGCATGATTGGTCAAAAATGAACTAAAATGGCTTATAAGTTTAAAAAGTTGAAATTGGAAATTGGTTTGGAAGATCTAGGAATCCAAAATAGGTCATCCAATATATCATTTTGATTGGAAACATCATTTTGAGAACATTGGTTTAAGTAGAATTTTGATTTGAAGCTTTAAAATGGGGCATGCTTTGGAAAATTGAAACTTGCATATTAAGGCACCTTTGGAAATCATAGCACAAGGCAAGGAAAGGCATGATTTTCACTCATTCCTTCTCAATATCTCACATAAGGAGAATTTCACACCAATTTTGCAAGGTTTAAGGCATGATGCATGAGATTTCCAACTTACCATCACATGAGATTCCAAGACTTTTCTAGATGATTCTAGAATGATCTAGTTGTTTCCATCCATCCTTATAAAAAGAATGAATCACAAGGAGGAAAGGGTTGGTGAAAGTTGCTGAGTTCAGTGGAGAGAGTGAGAGAGAAAGTGCCATTGTTGGATTTCTTCAAGATCAAGCAAGGTTCAATTCCTTCTTCTACAAGCTTCATCCACCTCAACTCTTGCAAACAGAAAGGTGTTCATTATTGGAGGAAGATTTGGAGAAGGTTTCAAGTGCTGAATCAAGTCCTAACACCCCTCACCATTGAAGCTTAACAGGTTGGTATCTTGATCTGTAGGTCCTTAATTATGCACCTTCTGTTAGAATCTAGGGTGTAAGATCAACATGCTAGGTTAGAGGAAGATTTTCTGAGAATTAGAGGAAGATTCATGAGGTTTCGTGGCAGGGTACCATTTCTTGCAAGATTGTTAATAAGCTGTGTAGGATGGATTAATGGATATGATGTGGTTTAGAATGGCTAGGATAACATGTGGAACAGATTTACATCATTAGATTGAAGTTTGGTTAAGGTTGATAGCAGAGAACCATGGTGGAACCCCAACCTTCGTGCTTTCTGTTAGAACGATACAAGAGGTTTCATGAACAAATATTGGTATCATTGTGTTCAGGGTGATTGGTAGAGCAAGTTTGCTTTTGGAATTTCTTGATTTCACCCAGCCATCAGTGAGAACGATCGAGTGGAAATTCTGGTTCGAAATTAGGGTTTTCTGAAAACCCTAGGGTTTGTTTGGAGAAGATGAACTCCAACCGTCAGATTGTTCCAGATCTTTGACTATTTCATCTGATCGCACGGCCATGGTTTGAATTCAAAACGGAGGGAAATGCTAACATCAAAACGCAGCGTTCTGTTAAGTGGAAAATTCTGGGCCTATCCCTTCTATTCACACCCCCCACGCGCGCTGGCCCATTTGAAATGAACTATCTGACCCTTCTATTTCCACCCCCTCCCTTTTATATTATTTTTATTTCTTTTTAATTCTTAATATTTTTGCAATCTTAATAAATTCATAAAAAATTGATAAATGATGATTTTTTACTCACTCTTTTTTCTATATTTAGATAATTTTGTGTAGAAAAATATAAAAATAAAAATGAAATTTTATTTTTAATGTGGAATTTTTAGTGATATTTTCTTTTAAATGGTGTATTTTCTTTCCTTTAGTTGATACCTTATCTTGCAAGAATTGTTTTAGGACCTTCCCTTAGGTTTTTTAATTCATTCTTTTTTGTGTAATTAGATATTGAACCCTAGTTTCATGTAGGATTTATCCCTTGATTTTAGAAATTAAATTTGATGTAGTTTGATTGTTGGACATTTAGGTGTTCTAATTAGGGTTTTAAGTAGTATACTTGAACTTCAACATTTTATTTTTGGGGTTTTTAGGACAAGTTAGCCTATGGGGAATATATGGGACTTAAGGGTAGTTAAATAGGATCCCCTAGAATTTATATTAGGAATTTGTATGGTATTTTAGTATTTTTCATTGATTTTTGAATGTATGGATAGTATGTGTGTTGCTTAAAGGCATAAGTTGTATTGTTGTGTTTTCTTTCCTTCTCTGTTGAGTGTGTGAGCTTTGAAGATTGAGTTGAAGACCTTGTGGATCATCATGGAAGCTTTAAAGACCTTGCAGAGGAGTTTAGCATAGCTTTTGTTGTTTTGTTTATAGGTTTATAGGTGCATAGGCAGAGCCCTAGATAGAATGCTTTGTTCAATAAACAAGGAGTGTTTTGTTCACCTCCTTCCTTCTCTATGACACAGAGTCCCTTAAGGGTATTCACCTCTCTCCTTTGGAGGGATTGGTGACCTTGCCCCATAAGGTAGAACTTTGAGAGAGCCTTTCCTTTGATGTTAAGTCCTCAATGGCATCCTTTGGAAGTCAGTGAGTACTATAACATCCTCACCTCATCTTGTTGACTGAATCTTGTTTGCTGGAGCATTGGAGCCATTGAAGATAGAAGCTGAGGCTTTGAAGAGGATGATTCCTTGAAGATTATTTAAGTCTGAGGACTTTGTGAAGATCAAGTAGATGCTTGAAGATCCCTGGAGATAGTGAAGCCTGAAGATAGAGCTGATCAAAGGAGCTGAAGCTCAAGAGAGAAGATGAGTTGATACTCATATTGTAGGGTTGATACCTGGAAAGCAAGTGATCTCTGAAGTCTGAGGACTGGGTTGCTGCTGGAGGAGCTGAGGCTTTCTTCTGTTTTCTTTGATGTATTGTGTGTTTTGTCTGATTTGTCTGTTGCATTAGACTAAGCCCATTTAGAATAAGTTCAGTCTAAGAGCATGAGTGCATCTGATTGTATTGTTACTGCTTGGCTTTGCTTGCGGGTATTCGGTAGAGCCCAGCTCCCTTGCCCATGTGTTTATTTTGCTTGATAGCATGATGTCATTTTCTGTCTGTATGATTACAGTTTACTGTTTTGCTTGATAGCATGTTGTTTATTTCAGTATGATTACTGTTATTTCATGACTGACTTGAGGTTGAGACGAGCTTGTGGAGGCTGAAGCCCCACACACATTTCCTCCCTCACTTGCATTGCATGCATTTTACTGTTAAAGCTGATGCTTTTGTCTGTTTTGGTGTATCATTGACATGATCCCTTAGGACTCTCATTTCCTTTGATAAGGATTTGATGATAGACTTTTAGGTTGAAACCTATGCATGACAACATCTAGGAGCTCCCTGTTCAAACCTCAACCATAGGATGAATCCATGGCATGACAACAGTAGGACTTGATAGTCTCCCTCATAGTTGAGCCTGTTCTCTTCTCATCTCGAGGCAGTTTAAGATACAGTAATCATGAATGATTTCTTTCGTACGTTACGAGCCTTAAGCTATCTGAGAAAGGATTGTGGGAGAGTTTCTTTTCCACAGTCTGGATGTTTAGTATGGTACCCTTTGGGTGACATGCGACGCATTCACTCTCAGGTCATAGTCTCTAGTGCGGTTGAAATCGCAAACATAATAAAAAACACTTCTTTTAGGAGATAACCCGTAGTTTCCCGAACTACGTAAGCTCTGATCTTCTCTGAAGAGAAGTACGTAGGCACAAGATGCGACGTCTTGGCGAGCCACCTTCCCCGTAGTTAGCCGAACTACGTTGACTCTGATTTCTCGTTCCAGACGGGAATACGTAGGCATAAAGCGCGACGCTTTGCCGAGTCATTTTTCTTTTCTTTTTCAGCCAGCCTTGATAGGTAGATAGATTATAACCAACCCGTCCAAGTAAACAAACAAGCGAGGATCTCGTCGAGTACGACGGACGTGAGGGGTGCTAATACCTTCCCCTTGCGTAACCGACTCCCGAACCCAGACAATGGTTGCGATGACCTTGTCTTACCCTTTTTCGTCAGGTTTTTTCGATCGTTTCCTTTCCCGCTCTGAGGGATAAATAACGAAAGGTGGCGACTCTTCTGTCATGCCGGCACCTTATTTTCGCGCAAGCGACAGCTGGCGACTCTGCTGGGGACTCCAACGGTTCCCTGCGAGTCAATCCTATCGTTTGTGTGTTTACTTGTTGGGTTGCGTTTATTTATCGCATTTTTACTTCTCGCACTTTATTTCCCGCATTTTGTATTCAGTAAAATATGATTATTTGTGCTGTTGTGGGATGGGAGTTCTGATTGAGTGAGAAGCCAGACCCAGGCTTGAGTGCACCATAGACTTAGAGTGGAAATTAGTGGGTGCGTGCTTGCTTTGCAGGCACTAGTGTCTCATGAAATCCACGCTCAGACGAGGTTCATCCGGTTGGCTTCACTTTCAACCCTTTGGGTTGAGACGGTTGCTGGTTTGGTGGATTTTCGACTCTGGGGACCGATCATTTGTGATTCAGCTAAGTGAGGCCTCTTCAGGACTTGATGATGCCACTCCTTCTGGGAATCGTATCATCAGTTTTGAAAGTCTGTGACGCTGATGAACGCATAGGATGTCATACCTTGAGTCAGTCTAGGTTCATACCTGTGAGTGGGACTGGGTTTATTGCAGGAAACTTAGACCTTCAGACTACCTGGTTTTCTTGACAGTGAATCAGTTATGTTGGGTTCTCAGTTACAGGTGTGTTCTTGATAGAGCACGAGTTTGGTCAGAGGATCTTATCATCGGGTGTTCGTCTGTTCTTGATAGAGCAGGCTTTGATCAGTATATTATCATCAGTGGTTTGTCCTGGACGGAGCAGATTTTGAGTGAGGTCTGAAGACCTCATCGGCAGATGTTATTTGTTCTTGATAGGGCAGATTTTGATTTGGGGTCTGAAGACTTCAACAGATGTTCCTTGATCTTGCGCTCGGGGTCCTTATTATCATGCACTTACTCTTGACAGAGCAGAATTTTGATCTCGATCCTATCAGATGGTTATTCTCAGCAAATCAGATTAGTGGTCTTACACCGGGGTTTCCTTCTCATCAGCGACTGTTGACACCGAATCTCCGCAGCAGCCACCTGGATATATTATTGCATACCTACATTTCGCATTAGTTTACGCATTCATCTGCATTCCATTAACGTGTGTCTGTGTTGCAGGTACCGTTTCCCCGATCCAGGATTTCCCGCCTCCTACTGTTATTATGGCCTCTCTCAGGAAGACTGTTGCGTACAAGTTCCCGACACCCGATGTGTCGAAGCTGACTGGTTTGATAGCCCTGGCAGGGGATTCTGTGAAGGATAGGTTCAGGAAGTCTTATGGCAAGTTGCTTAGTCTGGTTTGCAAACCTTCTACGTCTGAGTTGAATGGGTTACATGCTCTTCTGCAGTTTTATGACCCTCCCTTGAGGTGTTTCACTTTTCATGACTTCATTCTCGCGCCGACATTGGAAGAGTATGCTGATATGCTGGGTGTGTCTATCAAAAGGCAGATGCCTTTTGTCCACATGGATGCTGAGCCAGATCTGGTTAGCTTGGCTTCCTCACTCCATTTGAGCGCTTCTGAGTTAGTGGTAACGAGTTGGAACAAGGTCCCAGGGTTCTCTCTGCAGTTTCTGATAGCTAAGGCTCAGCAGTGTGCTAAGGACAAATGTTGGGACGCCTTCAACGCCATCCTTGCTTTATGCATATATGGCATCATCCTATTTCCCAGCATGCCTGATTTCGTAGACTTTGATGCATTCCATATATTTGCCTCAGGGAATCCAGTCCCTACTCTGATCGGAGACATCTACCATTCAGTGCATTATAAGAATGAGAACCGGAGAGGGAAGAATGTTTCATGCTGCGTACCGTTGTTGTACAAGTGGTTTGATAGTCATTTGCCCAAGAGGGGTTCTGCTGTCTTGTCTGCAGCCACAGCTGAGTGGCCTGAGCGTCTGATGAGCTTGTCGGCAGAAGACATTGTTTGGTTCGTTGACAGAGGCAGGTTAGGCACCGAGATGATCTTCAGTTGTAGTGGGTTTCCTAACGTACCTCTGATAGGTAGGAAGGGTTGCATCAACTACAACCCATCATTGCTAGTTCGTCAGTTTGCATATGCTTTGAGGACTCCACCGAAGGAAGAAGAGGTACGGGAATCTCTGTACCTCACGGGTATTCTAGAGGGGGATTTGTTGTCCAAGCTTCAGTATGCGTGGAACAATATCAGCACGAGAGGAAAGCCTTTGTTGGGGAAGAGCAACAACCAAGCTTACCCTCCTTATTCAGATTGGATCAGATCCAGAGCCAGCGCTATAGGGATGCCATTCCCTCATGCCAGACCAGAGAGTCCTCCACCAGTCGAAGAGCCTACCACTGTGTCCATTCATCAGCACAACCAGGTATTAGCTGAGCGTGATGAGCTGAAGAGGGCAAATGCAGAATTAGAGAAGGAGTTAGCTCAGCTTCGAAGCGAGAGGAACGAAGCCGTGCATGCTCTCAAAAAGCAAACAGAGTCGGTGAGCCAGCTGAGTGCAGACTTGGCAAAGCAGATTGCTGATCGGGAACGCTTAGGTCAAGACTTCAGAGCTGCTAATGATGTGCTGGCTACGAAGAAGCAACATTTGGAGGAAGCATACCGAAGAATATCTAAGTTCGACCAGCATTGGAAGACTTCTATGGCCACCAGGAAGGAGCGAGAAGACAAGCTGATGCTGCAGATTTCTAAGCTGGAGACTGAAGTGAAAGACAGTGAGCGGAGGTTTGATGAAGAGACCACCCGCAGGTACTCCGCTGAAGCCCGTCTCAACAAAGCCATTGCTAGCCTGAAGGAGCATAAGCTGATGTTTGAGTCTAAGAAGCGGAAGCTGGAGGATTGCTTCGGCGAAGGCGCTTGGGAGAGTTCAGTTCAGGGACTTCAGTATACTATCAGGCAGAGGGAACTACTCGTCGAGGGGTTGCTCACTTCGCCAGATCATTCGGAGACAAAGGAGTTATTAGCAGAGTATCGCGCCCGTGGCCGTACTTGACTAGTTATATCCCTGTTATTTTTTGATCTTTGATGTATGCTGACCATCACCAGACTTGTTGGCTGAGGTCGTGCTGTTGATTTGTACTCGCTGATACTGTGTATTGCCTCGACAGGCCTTTCCATGTATATATGAGATTGATGTTTCCATGATTGGGCTCGGATTTCTTCTTCCTCTTGTTATTATCAGCACCGTCACTAAGGCACTAGGATCGGGGGAAAATCTCCCACGCACACAGACACACGCATGCATCTGCATGAAGCATATTTGCATGATGTATATCTTATTGCTTTTCCTAACTTTTATTACTAATAGGTTTTTCAGGTTCCGCGCTGCTTTCGATCTCCAGGATTGATCAAAGACCCATCCACCGCTACTCGACTCGCGCTAATCAGACGAGAATCATGGACCAGGTACAGTCAGATGTTCAAGAGCTCCGTGAGCGGATGGATCGTTTTATGGAGCTGATGCAGGTGGTCGCGAATGGTCAAGATCAGCTTCGTACTCTGGTTCAACCTCTGATCTCCAGGGTTGACAGTAATGGCATACTTCATGGAGGGGCCGTGCCTACTCCTCCTCCAGGGGAGACTCCACAGAACGTTGTTCCTGCTGCCGGGGGCAACGGCAGTGCTAACGACAATCTTATGACTAATCTCGGACTCAACGCGGCTGGCGCCGTCAATGGTAGTTTGGGAGCCAATGTTAACATGGGGCCGGTCAACGGCAATACTGGTGCAGGAAATCTATTGGTGCCTCAACCGTGGCTGGAGGACCATCAGGATGACATATTTTCTCAGAGAGGTGTAGAAGCAGAATTGAATGCTGAAGCTCGACTCAGGTTCAAGGCGCTGGAAGACAAGATGAGAAGTATAGAAAATCAGAACACATTGGGCGTTGACATGTCCAACCTCGGGTTAATTGCTGACTTTAAAGTACCCCACAAATTCAAGGTGCCCACCTTTGAGAAGTATAAAGGCACAACTTGCCCCCGGGTCCACCTCCGATCTTATTATAGAAAGATGTTCGCTTATTCTGACGATGAGAAGTTGCTGATGCACTTCTTTCAGGATAGTCTTTCTGGTCCATCGCTCGAATGGTATATGGGTTTGGAGCCCGCTACTGTGCGCACCTGGAAAGATCTTGCAGAAGCATTTGTTCTCCACTATCAATATAATAGCGACTTGGCTCCCAACCGAGTTCAGCTTCAGAATCTCTCACAGCGGAACAATGAAAGCTTCAAAGAATACGCCCAGCGGTGGCGTGAATTGGCTGCTCGGGTTCAACCGCCGATGGTTGAGCGTGAGTTAGTACAAATGTTCGTGGCTACCCTTCCTGGAATCTATTATGAAAAGCTGGTCAGTGGCATGTCGGGAACATTCTCGGCTCTTATCACTTTGGGCGAGCATGTTGAGAACGGTATAAAGATCGGAAAAATTCAGGGCGAATCATCCTCAGCTGGAGGAGGTAGCAAGAAACCCTATACTGGCAAGCGTCGAGAGGGGGATGCCAGTGCTGTCACTAATGCTAGGAGAAAGGGCAAGGGCACTCAGCCTCAGATTGCTAGCATAAACATTCCAGCTGCTCCACCGCAGCCGCAGCAGCAGCAACCTCAGCAGCAGAATAATCAGGGGTATAAAAGATATCAGAATCGGGCTCCCCTGTCAAGCCGTCAATTTGATACTCCACCTATGTCATATGCACAGCTTTTGAAAACGTTGCTCCAACTCCAATTAGTTCAAAAGAGGACAATGGCTCCCTTAACAAGGGCACCACCACCGGGGTATGATGCCAGTGCTACTTGTGAATTCCATACTGGGGCACCTGGCCATACAATTGAGAATTGTAAAGCTTTTAAGCACAAAGTCCAGGATTTGGTGGACGCCAAGGTTATCAACTTTTCTGACAACGTGCCTAACGTCACCAAAAACCCGATGCCTCATCATAAGGGGGGCGGAGTGAATGTTGTTATCACTGAGGAGAATTCAGACTTGCTGACTGATGTCAAAGATTTGAAGACGCCGTTGAGTTTTGTCAAGGCTAAGCTGCTGAAGAAGGGCTTCTTTCCTGGATGCGGAGAATTATGTATGGCTTGTGCTACACTTCCTGACGGATGTGAGCAGCTGATCGAAGGTATCCAAAGTCTGATGTCCGAGGGTATTTTGCAATTCAGCCGGAGCGTCGAGAGTGCATCGGGGGAAGTCGTGCTGAAGCAGGCAGGCGAAGTTGCTACCATTACCATTCCTCGCCACCCTATTACCATTTCTGCGCCTCGTCCGCCTACCATCACCATCACCAGGGCCGGACCAATCCCATTCGAGAGTACCAATGTCGTTCCATGGCATTATGGCGCCGAAGTTTATTGTAATGGTCAGAAGATAGAGCTTGAGCCGTTCGGATCAACTATGCAGAATCTTACCGAGGTCAGTGGTATCACTAGAAGCAGAAGGGTGTTTGCGCCAGTAGAGGTTGCAGCAGAGAAAGTGGTCCGAGCTGACGCTGTGGATAAGGGTAAAGGTAAAGCTGCTGAAGAGGTCCCTGCAGGGGCAGAAAAAGATTTGCTAGTCAAAGATGCTGAAGAGTTCATGCGGCTAATCAAGAAAAGTGACTACAAAATTGTAGATCACCTTCATCAGACTCCGTCAAAGATCTCGATTCTTAACCTGTTGCTGTGCTCTGAGGCGCACCGCAACGCGTTACTGAAGGTATTGAATGCTGCATATGTGCCGCAGGAGATATCAGTAAATCAACTCGAGGAAGTAGTAGCCCATGTTAATGCTGGTAATGGGCTGGGATTTACAGATTTAGAGCTGACTCCTAAAGGAAGAGATCACAAAAATGCCTTGCACGTCTCGATAGAGTGCAGAGGCACAATTATGTCACACGTCCTGGTGGATACGGGTTCCTCGCTTAATGTGCTTCCGAAGAAGGCACTGATGAAGTTGGATACCCGTGGACTGCTGTGCACGCCCAGTGATCTGGTCGTGAAAGCCTTTGACGGAACCAAGCGCCACGTCTTCGGAGAATTGACCCTGCCGATTCAAGTTGGTCCAGAGACGTTCAATGCAGTTTTCTATATCATGGATATCATGCCCGCCTATAGTTGCCTCTTAGGTCGGCCATGGATCCATTCTGCTGGTGCCGTGACGTCCACGCTGCATCAGAAGCTTAAATATGCTGTTGGGGGCAGCATAGTGACAGTCTGTGGAGAAGAGGACATCATGGTAAGCCATATGTCGTCCTTTAAATACGTTGAAATGGATGGTGAGATCCATGAGACTCTTTGCCAGGCATTTGAAACCGTCAGGGTGAAGGAGGTGGCTCCTGTCGTCGCAGAGAGGCAAGAGTTGAACCTCTCCTCGTTTAAGGAAGCTAGGGCCGTTGTCGAAGCCGGTTCCACCCCAGGCTGGGGGCATGTCTTGGATATACCAATCAAACAGGATAAGTTTGGATTGGGATATTCTCCGGAAGCTGAAGCTTCATCCTCCTCTGGCAACTCGTCTCGTGGGAAAGGGCCGATCCTATTCACCAAGGGGGGAGTAATTTTCGAGAGCATCAACGCTGCGTCCGAGGACAGCGGAGACAGTGATTGCGATCTTGACGCCTGGATTCAACCGAGCAAGCCGGGCGAGCACCTCCACAACTGGACCATCAAGGAGATTATCAAGCTGACAAGTGAAGAGTAATGATTTGCTTTTTACAATCCTTGTACAACCCTATGTCCTGCCCGGGGCATAGTGGTTTTACTGTCAGGGCCTTGTTGGATTATGTGTATGCATTTTGTTAATAAATAAAAGGCGTTTTCTTCGTAATCAAATATTGTGTTCTCTGTTATTCCTATTTTATGTTTATTTCGAAAAACAGCAAAATGGCAACGAGGTTCGTGCTAACCTGCATATTCCTGCTTTAAACTTAACCCTTGTTATTGCAGGATCCATATAACAGACGACATCGACTCTGGACCCTCTACGGCTCACTACGACTTCGATTGCCCGATATATCAAGCCGAGGATGAGATTGATGAAGACGAAGACCTTCCGGAAGAGTTGGCCCGCTTGTTGAGACAAGAGGAGAAGGTTATTCTGCCTCATGAGGAGGATATTGAGATTATAAATCTGGGTTCTGAGGAGCTCGTCAGAAATGTCAGAGTTGGGGCTACGCTGCAAAATGATGTCAAGCATAGACTGGTCGAGATGCTTCGAGAGTATAGTGACGTCTTTGCTTGGTCATATGAGGATATGCCCGGACTTGACACTGATATCGTGGTTCATCGCTTGCCGTTGCGAGAAGATTGCCCTCCAGTCAAGCAGAAGCTCAGGAGGACGAGACCAGATATGGCTGTAAAAATCAAAGAAGAGGTCCAGAAGCAGTTGGACGCAGGATTTCTAGCCGTTACCACTTACCCTCCGTGGGTCGCCAACATAGTGCCTGTACCGAAGAAGGACGGTAAGGTACGCATGTGCGTCGATTATCGGGATTTGAATAGGGCGAGCCCTAAGGATGATTTCCCATTGCCTCATATCGATGTGTTGGTCGACAATACAGCCCAGTTTTCCGTGTTTTCGTTCATGGATGGCTTCTCTGGTTACAATCAGATTAAGATGGCACCGGAGGACATGGAGAAAACGACGTTCATCACCCCCTGGGGAACATTCTGCTATAAGGTAATGCCCTTCGGTCTGAAGAACGCAGGGGCCACTTACCAGCGAGCAATGGTAACTTTGTTTCATGATATGATTCATCATGAGATCGAGGTCTATGTTGATGACATGATTGCAAAGTCCCAAACGGAGGAAGAGCATCTGGTCAATTTGTTGAAGCTGTTTGAAAGGCTTAGGAAGTTCAGGCTGAGGCTGAATCCTAACAAGTGCACTTTCGGAGTGCGGTCCGGAAAGTTATTGGGGTTTATCGTTAGTGAACGAGGGATTGAAGTTGATCCTGCAAAAATAAAAGCTATCCAAGAAATGCCAGCGCCAAAAACAGAAAAAGAAGTTCGTGGTTTCTTGGGTCGAATAAACTACATTGCAAGGTTTATCTCTCAGCTCACGGCCACTTGTGAACCGATGTTCAAGCTGTTAAAGAAAGATCAGGCGATTACTTGGAATGAGGATTGCCAGAAGGCATTCGACAAAATAAAGCAGTATCTTCAAGAACCTCCAATCTTGATACCCCCAGTGGCTGGACGACCATTAATCATGTACCTGACGGTTCTGGAGAATAGTATGGGGTGTGTTCTCGGTCAGCACGACGAGACGGGCAGAAAGGAGCATGCCATTTATTATTTGAGTAAAAAGTTCACTGAGTGTGAATCTCGGTACTCGATGCTGGAGAAGACGTGTTGTGCACTAGCTTGGGCTGCCAAACGTCTACGACAGTATATGCTCAACCACACCACTATGCTGATTTCGAAGATGGATCCGATCAAGTACGTCTTCGAGAAGCAGGCTCTTTCGGGCAGGATTGCCAGGTGGCAAATGGTGTTAACAGAATATGATATTCAGTACGTCTCTCAGAAAGCCATTAAGGGAAGCGTATTGTCTGATTACCTTGCCGAACAGCCAATCGAAGACTACCAGCCAATGAAGTTCGAATTCCCTGACGAGGATATTATGTTTCTCAAAGCGAAGGATTGCGAGGAGCCATTGCCCGATGAGGGGCCAGATAGGAAGTCTCAGTGGAAGATGATATTCGATGGAGCGGTTAATTCCTACGGAAGTGGTATCGGGGCTATCATCACGACCTCCTCACGGATCCCACATCCCTTTTACTGCGAGACTGACGTTTCCAGTTACCAACAATGAAGCAGAGTATGAAGCATGTATTATGGGTCTAGAAGAGGCGATTGATTTGAGAATCAAGAATCTAGACATATATGGTGACTCAGCGCTTGTAATCAATCAGATTAAAGGGGAGTGGAAACCCGTCAAGCGAATTTAGTGCCGTACATGAATTATGCCAGGAGGCTGCTTCCGTTCTTCGATCGAGTGGAACTTCATCATGTACCCAGGGCTGAAAATCAGATGGCTGATGCTTTAGCCACGTTGGCTTCAATGTATAAGGTCAATTATTGGAATGAGGCTCCAAGAATTGTACTTTCGCGTCTTGATACACCGGCATTTGTCTTTGCGATCGAGGATGTCACCGACGGCAAGCCATGGTTCCACGACATCCAGACCTTCCTTATGACTAAGGAGTATCCTGTGGGTGCGTCAACCCAGGATAAGAAGACTCTGAGGAGGCTATCTGGAAACTTTTATCTCAATCCTGATGGAGTGTTGTATAAGAGAAACCACGATCTCGTGCTACTCAGATGTGTAGATGAGAAAGAGGCGAGTATGCTCATGGAAGAAGTCCATGAGGGCACATTTGGTACGCACGCCGGCGGGCATGCCATGACGAGAAAGATCCTGAGAGCAGGGTATTACTGGCTGACTATGGAGGCGGATTGCTTCAGATTCGCGAAGAAATGTCATAAATGCCAGGTTTATGCTGATAAAGTTCATGTGCCTGCCGTGCCCTTTGAATGTCATGTCCCTCCCCTTGCCGTTCTCCATGTGGGGCATCGACATGATAGGCAAGATCGAGCCCACTGCATCCAATGGTCATCGTTTCATTCTGGTAGCTATCGACTACTTCACCAAATGGGTGGAAGCAGCCTCGTATGCTAATGTGACCAAGCAGGTGGTAGCTAAATTCATAAAGAGGGACATCATCTGTCGCTATGGAATTCCCGAGCGGATCATTACTGATAATGGTTCGAATTTGAATAACAAGATGATGAAGGAGAGCTGTGCCAGAGCTTCAAGATTGAACACCACAACTCATCTCCTTACCGGCCGAAGATGAATGGCGCTGTTGAAGCAGCCAACAAGAACATCAAGAAGATTGTTCAGAAGATGGTTGTGACGTATAAAGATTGGCACGAGATGCTGCCATTTGCCTTGCACGGTTATCGTACGACGGTGCGTACGTCGACCGGGGCAACTCCTTTCTCCTTGGTGTACGGTATGGAAGATGTCCTACCGTTAGAAGTGGAGATTCCCTCTTTGCGAGTTTTGGTTGATGTAAAACTCGACGAGGCAGAATGGATTACGAATCGCTTAAACCAACTCAGCCTGATGGACGAGAAGAGGTTAGCATCGATTGCATTTGGTCGTCTGTACCAAAGCCGAATGAAGAAAGCTTATGATAAGAAGGTGCGTCCTAGAAGCTTTCAGACGGGTGATCTCGTCCTGAAGAAAATTCTTCCGCCACACTCCGATCACCGGGGCAAGTGGACTCCGAATTACGAAGGGCCGTATGTCGTCAGCAAAGTCTTCTCGGGAGGAGCTTTGCTGTTATCCACGATGGATGGTGAAGATTTTGCATCCCCGGTGAACGCGGACGCAGTTAAAAAATACTTTGCTTGAAAGAGACCCGCTGGACAAAAAAGAAAGAGTCCGGGCAAAAAAGGGGCATCCCGGCGAACCAAAAACAGAATAAAAGGTTCGGGCAAAAATTAGGGATATATTAAAAAATGTACACCCGCGAGGTCGAAAACCTACACTGGGCGGCTTCGGCAAAAAAGGGTATCCCGGTGAACTGAAAACCCGGAAGGGCGGTTCACGCAAAAGTTAGGGATTTGAATAAGCAAATGACTGCGTTCCGCGTGTGGACTTTCATTGTTTAGTGGTTCGGAAGACCTGAGGGCCGTTTATCTGAATCAATCTCTTCCGAAGCTGAAGCATCGAAGAAGTATCGAAGTCGAGTGGGTCTTAGAGGGATCAACTCATGGTGTTCGTCTACGCCTCGATTGCCAACATTTGTACATACTGATGTATATTTATGTTTTCTTTTTCTTTGTGCGGCTTCCTCATTCCAGGAGTTTGCCTCTGTTGTAAAACATTTTTGCCCATTCAGGGGTTCATCATCAATAAAATGCACATTATTCAGCAATTCTGCTTGTCTGTTTAGCATTTATCTGTTTTGTTTGCGAATGAAAACGCCGATGTTTTTTGATAAAATGCGCATACATAAACTTGCGGGCCTAGGCCCATTGATTGTTGAAACAATTGATTAACTGAATATTGTCACGAGATAATAACCTGGATAGAACCCTTTGAGGAGGGAATCTTGTCTTGTTTGTTTGTGTTGTTGCAGGTGTAGCACCTTCCGGAGGACATGCCGTGCGTATCCCCAAAGCAGGGCAAGCCCTTCTCCCCCAGCACCGGGTCACAAGTGCAGATTTCGTAGAAGTGTCCGGGTGCAGAAGCTCGTGTTTCCCCAGTAAAGTCTCCAGCGGGATTGAGATTCCCCACCAGAGTCATGCTCTCTCCTGAAGTTGGACGATTCCCTCTTCCCCAGTAGAGTATTGGAACAGCTGATGTTGTATTCCCCTGCAGAGTTGTACTCTCCCCCGAAGTCAGATAATTCTTTCTTCCCTAGTGGAATTGAAACTCCTCATCAGAGTCGTACTCTCCAGCGAAGTAGAATGATTTCTCCCTCCCCGGCAGAGTTCGCTAACTCCCAAGAGAGTCGAGTCCTTGGAAGTAGTTGGGACCATGAGTGGATTTTCCCTAGCATAGCATTGAACGACTGATGTTGTATTTCCCCCAGAGTCGCACTCTCTCCAGCGAAGCAGAATGACTTCCCCTTCCTCAGCCGAGTTTGCAGATGCCCAAGAGAGCCGAGTCCTTGGAAGTTGATCAGACCATGTTTTCCCCAGCGGAGTGTGGAGCAGCTGAAGTTGTTTCCCCACAGAGTGGTTATCCCCATAAAATTAGCCGAGACGGCCACGTAGTTTATTCCCGCGATTGACATCGTTCTCCTTCAGCAGGTTCGGGTTCTCGTAGAGCTTCGTCCCCTGCAGAAATCAGCTGAAGTTGTTTTCCATGCAGCAGTCCGCGGAAGATCAATTCCCCAGGCGGAGGCCAATTAATACCAGCGTATCCACGTTCTCCTCAGCAGGATGATTCCTCTACCTGAGTAGTTATTGTCTCCTTGACAAAAGGGTTTCCTCCTCCCAGCATTTATTTTGCGGACGGGATCGCATCACTGTGCATGACTGCATGGCATTTAACATAGCATTTAACACTGCATAGCATTGTGCATGATTGCATAGCATTGTGCGTGATTGCACAACATTTAGCATAAACGCGTATCATTCCCACCGTGTGGGGCATGGCGCAGAAGCATACGCATCATAAGCATGATCCAGGTTACTATCATTCTGGTTTTACAGGTGTTCAGCCAAGAGACCGGTTGCTCAGGATGATTCCTGACTTTCTCTCCAACGAGGTCACTTTCTTAGGATGATTCTTGAAGGTGCCCGACGGATTTGAAGTTCTTAGCAGGGTGATATGTCTGCTCCAACAGTGATGGCTAATCTGAAGATTGACTTCGTAAACGCCTGAGGGCGGTATCAGAAGGTTCCTGTGAGTTCAGATTTCCTTGTTGATGAGTCAACGTTTGTCTGAAGACAGAGCTCAACAGGTGGTAGATGCAGCTTTTGTAACAAAGATGATCCGTATTGGTCTGAAAACCAAGTCAGTTGTCCTGAGGTGATGATTGATTGCGATCAAGTGAATGGTGTTTCTTCTGACTGAAGTCGAAGATGTTTCTCCAGCTGAAGCGGAATTTTGCCTGAAGGCAAAGTGTTTGAATCCCCGTAGAGTCATGAATGGCTCAGGATACCATTTCTTTGACTGAAGTCACAGATTTCCTAAGCTGAAGCGAAGGTGCCTAAGGGCAAGGTTATCCCCAAGGTCATGAGTGACCTAGGATTCATTTTTCGGACTGAAGGCCGAAGTATATCCCTGACTGAAGTCTCGGATGCTCTATAGCAGAGGCGGAGTTGCCTGAAGGCATACCCATGTATCCTTGAAGGCCAAGGACCATTTCTTCAGACTGAAGTCGAAGATACCTCCTGCAGAGTTGCCGACGGGCAAAGTTTACATCCTTTAAGGCCAAGGATGTTCTTTCTAGCTGAAGCCGGAATAGCCGGAAATGGCCAGGGGCCAGGGTTTCATATATCTTTAATGTTGAAGTTCTACGGTGGGCAGTGTGCAGCAGTATCCCGATGTTCGTTATGGTTCTGAGGGTGAACCCCAGATCAGAGTGTGCTCGGTTAAGTCTCTCATCCCCAGCGGAGTAGTTTCAAATACGCAAGTGTACCTTTTGTTCCATTTACCAGGGGTGAACCCCAGGTCAGAGTTGTTCAAGATTGTGTTTGTCCAGCGGCGAGGTTGGATGTTTGTTCGACGGCGAGGTTGAACGTTTGGATTTGACGGCGAGGTTAGATCATCATTTGTCCGGCGGCGAGGTTGGATGTTTATTCGACGGCGATGTTGAATGTGTTGACGGCGAGGTCAGACTCTTTAAATCCCCAGCAGAGATGATATTTCCGACGGTGATGTCAAGTGTCTCTAAGAGGATGTTTGTTTCCGACGGTGATGTCAGATTCAGTTTCCAGCGGCGATGTTGGACATGCCAAGTTAATCCAGTCTTCTGACGACGATGTTAGATGATGCAGATCCTTTAGTTCTCCAGCGGCGATGCGGGGTACTTAATTCAGAGATGTATTTTCTCCAGCGGCGATGCGGGGTATTTTGTTCATTGATGTGTTTCTCCAGCGGCGATGTTGGGTATTTTGGTGATTCAGGTTTAGGTCTCCGGCGGCGATGTTGGACGCTTGTTTCCCCGAGTTGTGGTTGTTCTTGACGGTGATGTCAGGCGATTCAGTTCCAGCGGCGATGTTGGGTATATCTGATAGGTTAATCCTCCAGCGGCGATGTTGGGTGTTGTGATTATTTGAAAGCAATATCAGAAGAAGTTAATGACTGACGGCGATGTCAGTTCGGCATCTCTCCAGCTAGTTGCCGTGCAGCTAGCTTGCAATATTCGAAGATTGGTTCCCCGCAGAGTACCGTGTGCTCGCGCGGTTGGCAAATTTTCGGGTTTACCGATATTCAATCGTCTCGCACCTTGATTGGTTGAGAGTCGTTCGCTTCTCACCCAGTCAGGTTCAAGCCGTTTGAATAGGGGCAGCTGTTGCACCCCAAAATTTGACCAACAATTATTTATCCATCTAGTGTTTGAAAATGGATACCTTCATCAGAAAGTTCAAGAGATCCTCAGAGGAAGTGGATTGAAACCAGGGTTGTGTGCTTCATAGCTTGAGAGTTGTGGGTACCCCTCAGATGATTCTGAGACTTTGAGAATGAACTTGATGTTTTGAGAAAGCCTATGAGATGTCTTGATAGCCATCATGAAGCCCAGAGAGGTCATTAGGCAAGAATTCAGAAAATTCAACCATGATTGGTAGAATTAGGGTTTTGACTGGGTCAACCCTAGGATCACTGAAGATTTGGAGGAGGTTGAGACCTAATCCAAGGGCTATGAGATCATGGAATGATGCATAAAGATGTTATAAAGATGATTCCTAGACCAACTCATCATGATTGAGGAGTTGGAGAAGTTTCAAGTTAGGGTTTCCAAGGATTGTCAGTGAAAAAACCCTAATTTGATCCCTATTTTCCAGGCAGTTTTAGCTCTAGATGTGATTGATATCTCATCTTCCCCAAAACATGAATGTTGTAGAGCTTGTTCTAAGCTTTAATTTGAGTGGTGGAAGTCCTTGATAGGAGTTACAGAGCTCAAGTTATGGTTTTGACAAATTACAGGTCAGCAGAGGTATGTGAATCTGGGTCCTTGAAAGTCACCCAACTTGCAGACAACCTTTGCCCTAGTAGGATGATTCCTATGATTTCTTGGTCAACATGAATGTTGGAGGGCATCTTCTTAGCTTTAATTTGAGTGGTAGAAGTCCTTGATAGGATTTGTGGAACTCAACTTATGGTTGGAACAAGACAGGGGTATTTTGGTCATTTGTCAATTATAGGTCATTTTAGCCAATGCCTAAAACTCCTATTTCCAAGCCTCAAATGGAAAAACTCAAAACATGAAAGTTGTTCAAAATGTGATTTTAAGTCTAGAAAGAAGGTCACAAATTGTTGGAAAAGCTCATAGCATGGATTTGCATGATTGGTCAAAAATGAACTAAAATGGCTTATAAGTTTAAAAAGTTGAAATTGGAAATTGGTTTGGAAGATCTAGGAATCCAAAATAGGTCATCCAATATATAATTTTGATTGGAAACATCATTTTGAGAACATTGGTTAAAGTAGAATTTTGATTTGAAGCTTTAAAATGGGGCATGCTTTGGAAAATTGAAACTTGCATATTAAGGCACCTTTGGAAATCATAGCACAATGCAAGGAAAGGCATGATTTTCACTCATTCCTTCTCAATATCTCACATAAGGAGAATTTCACACCAATTTTGCAAGGTTTAAGGCATGATGCATGAGATTTCCAACTTACCATCACATGAGATTCCAAGACTTTTCTAGATGATTCTAGAATGATCTAGTTGTTTCCATCCATCCTTATAAAAAGAATGAATCACAAGGAGGAAAGGGTTGGTGAAAGTTGCTGAGTTCAGTGGAGAGAGTGAGAGAGAAAGTGCCATTGTTGGATTTCTTCAAGATCAAGCAAGGTTCAATTCCTTCTTCTACAAGCTTCATCCACCTCAACTCTTGCAAACAGAAAGGTGTTCATTATTGGAGGAAGATTTGGAGAAGGTTTCAAGTGCTGAATCAAGTCCTAACACCCCTCACCATTGA
Source organism: Lathyrus sativus (assembly GCA_963859935.3). Classification (NCBI taxonomy): domain Eukaryota; kingdom Viridiplantae; phylum Streptophyta; class Magnoliopsida; order Fabales; family Fabaceae; genus Lathyrus; species Lathyrus sativus. The sequence continues at coordinate 445,945,508 of OZ012741.1, read as the reverse complement.
AGCTTAACAGGTTGGTATCTTGATCTGTAGGTCCTTAATTATGCACCTTCTGTTAGAATCTAGGGTGTAAGATCAACATGCTAGGTTAGAGGAAGATTTTCTGAGAATTAGAGGAAGATTCATGAGGTTTCGTGGCAGGGTACCATTTCTTGCAAGATTGTTAATAAGCTGTGTAGGATGGATTAATGGATATGATGTGGTTTAGAATGGCTAGGATAACATGTGGAACAGATTTACATCATTAGATTGAAGTTTGGTTAAGGTTGATAGCAGAGAACCATGGTGGAACCCCAACCTTCGTGCTTTCTGTTAGAACGATACAAGAGGTTTCATGAACAAATATTGGTATCATTGTGTTCAGGGTGATTGGTAGAGCAAGTTTACTTTTGGAATTTCTTGATTTCACCCAGCCATCAGTGAGAACGATCGAGTGGAAATTCTGGTTCGAAATTAGGGTTTTCTGAAAACCCTAGGGTTTGTTTGGAGAAGATGAACTCCAACCGTCAGATTGTTCCAGATCTTTGACTATTTCATCTGATCGCACGGCCATGGTTTGAATTCAAAACGGAGGGAAATGCTAACATCAAAACGCAGCATTCTGTTAAGTGGAAAATTCTGGGCCTATCCCTTCTATTCACACCCCCCACGCGCGCTGGCCCATTTGAAATGAACTATCTGACCCTTCTATTTCCACCCCCCTCCCTTTTATATTATTTTTATTTCTTTTTAATTCTTAATATTTTTGCAATCTTAATAAATTCATAAAAAATTGATAAATGATGATTTTTTACTCACTCTTTTTTCTATATTTAGATAATTTTGTGTAGAAAAATATAAAAATAAAAATGAAATTTTATTTTTAATGTGGAATTTTTAGTGATATTTTCTTTTAAATGGTGTATTTTCTTTCCTTTAGTTGATACCTTATCTTGCAAGAATTGTTTTAGGACCTTCCCTTAGGTTTTTTAATTCATTCTTTTTTGTGTAATTAGATATTGAACCCTAGTTTCATGTAGGATTTATCCCTTGATTTTAGAAATTAAATTTGATGTAGTTTGATTGTTGGACATTTAGGTGTTCTAATTAGGGTTTTAAGTAGTATACTTGAACTTCAACATTTTATTTTTGGGGTTTTTAGGACAAGTTAGCCTATGGGGAATATATGGGACTTAAGGGTAGTTAAATAGGATCCCCTAGAATTTATATTAGGAATTTGTATGGTATTTTAGTATTTTTCATTGATTTTTGAATGTATGGATAGTATGTGTGTTGCTTAAAGGCATAAGTTGTATTGTTGTGTTTTCTTTCCTTCTCTGTTGAGTGTGTGAGCTTTGAAGATTGAGTTGAAGACCTTGTGGATCATCATGGAAGCTTTGAAGACCTTGCAGAGGAGTTTAGCATAGCTTTTGTTGTTTTGTTTATAGGTTTATAGGTGCATAGGCAGAGCCCTAGATAGAATGCTTTGTTCAATAAACAAGGAGTGTTTTGTTCACCTCCTTCCTTCTCTATGACACAGAGTCCCTTAAGGGTATTCACCTCTCTCCTTTGGAGGGATTGGTGACCTTGCCCCATAAGGTAGAACTTTGAGAGAGCCTTTCCTTTGATGTTAAGTCCTCAATGGCATCCTTTGGAAGTCAGTGAGTACTGTAACATCCTCACCTCATCTTGTTGACTGAATCTTGTTTGCTGGAGCATTGGAGCCATTGAAGATAGAAGCTGAGGCTTTGAAGAGGATGATTCCTTGAAGATTATTTAAGTCTGAGGACTTTGTGAAGATCAAGTAGATGCTTGAAGATCCCTGGAGATAGTGAAGCCTGAAGATAGAGCTGATCAAAGGAGCTGAAGCTCAAGAGAGAAGATGAGTTGATACTCATGTTGTAGGGTTGATACCTGGAAAGCAAGTGATCTCTGAAGTCTGAGGACTAGGTTGCTGCTGGAGGAGCTGAGGCTTTCTTCTGTTTTCTTTGATGTATTGTGTGTTTTGTCTGATTTGTCTGTTGCATTAGACTAAGCCCATTTAGAATAAGTTCAGTCTAAGAGCATGAGTGCATCTGATTGTATTGTTACTGCTTGGCTTTGCTTGCGGGTATTCGGTAGAGCCCAGCTCCCTTGCCCATGTGTTTATTTTGCTTGATAGCATGATGTCATTTTCTGTCTGTATGATTACAGTTTACTGTTTTGCTTGATAGCATGTTGTTTATTTCAGTATGATTACTGTTATTTCATGACTGGCTTGAGGTCGAGACGAGCTTGTGGAGGCTGAAGCCCCACACACATTTCCTCCCTCACTTGCATTGCATGCATTTTACTGTTAAAGCTGATGCTTTTGTCTGTTTTGGTGTATCATTGACATGATCCCTTAGGACTCTCATTTCCTTTGATAAGGATTTGATGATAGACTTTTAGGTTGAAACCTATGCATGACAACATCTAGGAGCTCCCTGTTCAAACCTCAACCATAGGATGAATCCATGGCATGACAACAGTAGGACTTGATAGTCTCCCTCCTAGTTGAGCCTGTTCTCTTCTCATCTCGAGGCAGTTTAAGATACAGTAATCATGAATGATTTCTTTCGTACGTTACGAGCCTTAAGCTATCTGAGAAAGGATTGTGGGAGAGTTTCTTTTCCACAGTCTGGATGTTTAGTATGGTACCCTTTGGGTGACATGCGACGCATTCACTCTCAGGTCATAGTCTCTAGTGCGGTTGAAATCGCAAACATAATAAAAAACACTTCTTTTAGGAGATAACCCGTAGTTTCCCGAACTACGTAAGCTCTGATCTTCTCTGAAGAGAAGTACGTAGGCACAAGATGCGACGTCTTGGCGAGCCACCTTCCCCGTAGTTAGCCGAACTACGTTGACTCTGATTTCTCGTTCCAAACGGGAATACGTAGGCATAAAGCGCGACGCTTTGCCGAGTCATTTTTCTTTTCTTTTTCAGCCAGCCTTGATAGGTAGATAGATTATAACCAACCCGTCCAAGTAAACAAACAAGCGAGGATCTCGTCGAGTACGACGGACGTGAGGGGTGCTAATACCTTCCCCTTGCGTAACCGACTCCCGAACCCAGACAATGGTTGCGATGACCTTGTCTTACCCTTTTTCGTCAGGTTTTTCCGATCGTTTCCTTTCCCGCTCTGAGGGATAAATAACGAAAGGTGGTGACTCTTCTGTCATGCCGGCATTTTATTTTCGCGCAAGCGACAGAACCCCCCAAACTCAATAACGCAAGTCCAAATGGGGTGGAGGGAATCAACCATGGTTGACACAACCTCCCCCATGTGATTGTTATATTTATGTTTGTATTGACAATTGATTTCATGTTATGTTAAATAAATGTTATATTTTGGATTATATTGCATAAGTCATAAAATATCAAAGAAGTATCAAAATATATAAGTCTCATAATACTACATAAGTTTGAGTAGTAAATAATACATCAATTATCATCGTCCTCACCAGCATTAGGTACGGGTCCACACCGCGACGGCGCTCTGCACGATCATGGCTAGCCCACACCGCGACGGCGCTCCGCACGACCTCGCGTTCAACGTCGCCACCAACGGAAACAAGCAGACGAAAGCGACGCGTCCGGCGGAAACCGACGAGAGGGACGGCCAAACTGCCTCGCCGTCATCCGCAGAGCGGCCCCTTCAGGCCGACCACCGGCCCCCAGGCCCGCCAGCATTCCAACCCGTTCCCATCCCGGCGGGAGCGGACCCTGTAACACCCCACTTCCCAAAATCAATTAAATTAATAAACATTATAAATAAACAAAATCAGAGTTCCAATTCTCCCAAGTGGGTATCACATAAAAACAACGTTTCCTTATAAAAAGGTTTATCTCCAACTTCAGCGGAATATTAAATAATAAAATTCAATAAAAGTTCGATACGTTCACAGGGAAATAAAATATCAGTTCAACATAAAGCAAATAAAACGCCCAAGTCCCGTGCTACGTATCAGAGCATCCTAGACTCGACAATCACACCAATATCCAAGCTAGCTAAGCACCTGGATTATCTGTACTTCCGAAGAAGCACAGACCACAACAACAACAAAGGGGTGAGAAATCATGATCAAAAATATAATGGTAGTGTAATACATGTAATAAGGCAGTAAAACACACCAACACATCAATTATTCACCCCAACAACACCATATAACGAACCTACTGTTCAATTTACAATATAACATATTATAATGCAAAATGCAACTCAACACCATGCATGCGGTACCGACTCGTTGGTTCATTCAATCGAACCTGGATAGATCACTTACGCTCCTCCTGAGACATGATCTATCCCCCACCATTCTCCACAAAGGAGTACGGATGAATCACTTACGCTCCTCCTGAGACATGATTCATCCCACCAAAACACCATGATATGCACACACCAATGCATAACTAATATATTTAGGCACTCAACGTGCACACGATCCTCCTGATCATATCATCATACACCAATGCACATATGTACAGATATAACATACACCAACACCATATAAATCAACCAGATAGTAAACAAGTTCACACTTTAACACCAAGATATAACATATCCCACCACTCGGGGGTACGCGATCCTACTGATCACTACATACATATACATCAACTAATTGTCCACCAGTCATTATTACGGGAAACATACACTATCACCAAGTACACAAGTTAGTTCCCACACTCATCATTCTTACCGTGCATCAAGGCCAAACTGTACCTATCATCTCAACTCAGATCCTCAGTCTATTCTAGTACCAATCTTGCACATTACCGTAACCAATAGGCTTCTAATTCCTATTCCCAAAATCATCACCTACACACTTTATCGATACCTCAAAAGCCATACAGAATTTTCCCTAAAAACTGTAAAACACCCTATATGCCCTATATGCCAAATCATCCCAAAACACCAATTCATTAACGATTACTGCCATACAGAATTTTCCCTAAAAACTGTAAAACACCCTATATGCCCTATATGCCAAATCATCCCAAAACACCAATTCATTAACGATTACTGCCATACAGAATTTTCCCTAAAAACTGTAAAACACCCTATATGCCCTATATGCCAAATCATCCCAAAACACCAATTCATTAACGATTACTGCCATACAGAATTTTCCCTAAAAACTGTAAAACACCCTATATGCCATATATGCCAAATCATCCCAAAACACCAACTCATTAACGATTACCCTAAAAACTGTAAAACACCCTATATGCCCTATATGCCAAATCATCCCAAAACACCAATTCATTAACGATTACTATATAATTAACAACAATCATCATCAATCATAACATAACAATATATATTATCATATATCGATCAATTTCCTACGGGGTTAAGGAATCCCCAACTACCCTATACATGTATAAACCATTCCCAATCAAGTTTCTCCCCCCTTACCTTGTTAATCGGTTGATCGATGAAAGAATCCTCCAAGGTTTGGTCAATTCTGATTTTCCCCTGTTCCTTCATTCTTCACTCCCTTTTCCGTTCCCTTTTCCGTTCTCTCCTTTCTCTCGTTCTTTTTCCACTTTCTCTAACTTCTCACAATGTATCGTAAAACTCTAATCCCTCCCGTTTCTATTTTCATTCTCTAATCCCAATAATAATAATAACTTAATAATAATAAAAAATAATAATAATAATAATAGTAATAATAATCCTATTATTATCTCACCAAAATAATAATAATGTTAATAACTTAATAAAATAATAATAATAATAATAATAGTAATAATAATCCTATTATTATCTCACCAAAATAATAATAATGTTAATAACTTAATAAAATAATAATAATAATAGTAATAATAATCCTATTATTATCTCACCAAAATAATAATAATGTTAATAACTTAATAAAATAATAATAATAATAATAATAGTAATAATAATCCTATTATTATCTCACCAAAATAATAATAATGTTAATAACTTAATAAAATAATAATAATAATAATAGTAATAATAATCCTATTATTATCTCACCAAAATAATAATAATGTTAATAACAATAGTAACTATAATAAATATAATAATAATAATAATATTCCCACCAATATCAATATTATACACTATATTATTATATTCACCAAAACACCACCAATAATCCTCCCATATCAGGGACACCCACCAATAATAATATTCATACCGATGATAATAATAATAATAATAATAATGATAATAATAATAATAATAATAATAATAATAATAATGATAATAATAATAATACCACCAATATTACTATTAACTATTATATTATTATCTCCACACCACCAATGATCCTTATATATCAAGGATACTCACCAATCACATACCAACACACCCCACCTAAGGGCACACCAACATAAGATAATTAAATTAACACAAAAATGACTAAATAAATAAAATGGGTGTTACAACTCTCCCCCACTTTAAGTATTTTCGTCCTCGAAAATTACCTGATGGAACACTTCCGGATACGCTTCCCGCATCCTTCATTCCAACTAACAGGTCACACTGCCTTCTGCAGCACCTCCCCAAGTTACTTTCACCAAAGATATCTCCTCCCTTCGGAGTTGTTTCTCGCTCGTCCAAACGAAATAGCAATGCCTCAACAATCAAATTATTTTCACTTGTACATCATCCACCTGGTTCAATGTACTTTCTCAACTAAGACACATGAAACATATCATGCCAATTCATAGCGACAGCGGAAAAAACGGTCTAACATGTTACTCCTCCCATGCCTCTGCTGCGCCACTCTGATACAAACCACAGAACACGGTGCGAACTTCTGAGACTTCGAAGCTCGACCAACATCAGTCACCAGCGTGACTCTCCAAACATATCTTTCCTTGGATCCTCTTGATCTTTTCGGCCATCTCCACATAATTTTCAGGTCTGAGCACAACACTCTCACTCGACCCATTCCAACACAGTAGAGTCCTACACTCCCTATTTCACCAAGCCACATATAGTGTCATTCCGACACTAGGATGGTAACCGTTATTATAGGTAACTCAATCAACGGTAATTAATCATCCCACAATCCACCTCGATCCAACACCCAAGCTCTCACCAATTCTCTACAGACTCAATATTCCTCTCTGATTGACCATCAGTTTGCGGATGGTAAGTCGAACTCAACTTCAACTTAGTACCCGAAGCTTCCTGTAAGCCCTTCCAAAATCTCAATATAAACCTCAAATTTCCATCTGACACAATATTCGTCAGTATCTCATCCAACTTCACCACTTTCTCAATATGCATCTCATATATTCTCAACACGGAATAGTTAGTCCACTCCTAACAATTCAAATTAAAATTATGTCTTTACAAATTCTTTGGAAATCTCAACACCAATTTCGTGAAAATACTACATGATTTCCACTCTGGAATATTTAACGACTGCATCAGACTCAACAGTCTCTGATGTTCACTCTTCGAATTCCTACAATTCTAACCAGCATATTCCACCTCAACTACTCCTCCCCTTATCCATGGTCTCCAAAACAATCTACTCAAATTCGGTTACTTCTTCATAGCACTGGGATGGATACTCCATCTACCCCAATGTATTTCTTCACGAGTACTTCTACTCCCCTCAACAACATTTGGTACACATACTCTATCATAACATCTCGTGGTATTATTTCCACAAGCCCGACAATCCACTCCTCGACTCTAATTTATCAACTTCAACTAATTCACTACTCGACCCAGATTTCTGACTTTCTCGGTTCTTCTCAAGGATATCACTAGTCAGATCTTAATAATAAAAGATTAACTCCATAAGAAGTATCCTTACTCACACAACGCATATTATGAAATTTCTCAATCAGTTCTACCTCTTTTCACCATCATCTTCGGTAAACACAAACATTTCCAACTCACTGCATCATCTACCACATCCACTTTACCCAAAGGGTAATTACACTCAAAGTCGTAATCCTTCAGAAATCCTAATTATTTCCTCTGCCTCATTTTCAACTTTTTCAAATCAAACAAACACCTTAAACTCTTAAGATCACCAAACATCTCCGATCTCAGTCTGAACTTTCGAAGCCTCCGACTCCGGTACAACCATAATAGCAACCAACTCTAAATCACTGGTCGGATGGTTTCTCTTACACACTTCGAGTTGCCTTTTGCATAACTGAAACTCGCTGAATTTGTCTTTAGCAAATCCCCTAATTATATCAACAAGCATCACAAACACCACAATTAGTTCTATCGGATTCGGCAGAACTTTCCTTACGGAAGTATATCACCGCTCTTTTTCTAACACTGATAACTCCAGTTCCTTATGCTCAACATAATCCTCTATACTCTTCGAATACCTTAAAATATCATTTATCAACACAACCATTGCCTTATATAAATAATTAAAGAAGATCCCATGCCAAGTGGACAAACAAGTTGTGAGTTATAGCGGGAACACATACCGTACCGCCCGTCCTTACCACAACATTCAAACACACTTCATCAATAAATAGATTAAATCTATGTCAATACTTCACCATCTCATAGATAATTTCAATAGCTTTCCAACGCTTCGAACCGGGCGTCATTCCGAGTTACGGTTCTCCCGTTACGACAAAAATACCACAACAACATTTTTCTGCTCAGGGCACTTCGCCAGGCGAATCTTGGCGAACATGACAGTCCCGAAATTCTATTTTCGACCGTTACCTGACTTCTGAGTGTCCGATTTCGATTCCGTAAAAAGCTGCAATCTCGGAATTCAATGTATAACCATAATTTCATACTTAGGAGGCCGTCCAACACACTTTCAATCTTTAAATATTTTAAAACCCAATTACTTCCAATCTCAACAGCAGATCGTGGAGCCTCCTATTACGATACCACTTCGACCTTCGACACCACAACACAATAATTCTACTCGCGATCTCACGAACACGGAAACTCACGTCCTTCAATCAATTGATCCATCAAATCATTAACTCTTGGAAGCGAACACTTATCCTTGACAGTCACCTTGTTCACTTATCTATAGTTCACCCAAAGCTTCACAAAACCTTCTGTCTGTCTAACCAACAAAAATTGGTGCACCTTACGGTAACACACTCAAACAAAAGGACCTCCCCCCCAGCGGGTCTTCAAGTTGACTCTTCAACTCCTCCAATCCCAACGTAAACATACAATATGGAGTCATCAATATCAGACTCGTCCCAAAAACAAAATAAACGTGTAAGCTTTACTTCACACTCCGATAGTAAATCGCTTACTTCCTCAGGGAACCTCCGGCAATTTCAACAAATTGACAAATCCCAATTTTCTCACTTTCCTTCTCATTCGAAGGTTCCGTCAAAATAAACGTCTCAACACCGTATTACGCCAACTCCTCAAAATAATCCCTTAAGCACTTAGCTTAACTCAGGACAATTCATTGCTCACGCCACACAAGCTTGCAAGACACGTCTATCCCATCCAACACAATCCCGTCTACTATTAACAAGAGATTAAGGGTGATCAGTTCCTCAATTTGTTAATAGACAGCCGAAATCATGATGGGGTACAAACCATCTTTACCAAACTATGATAGCATTCCTCAACACATTAAGCCACCACACCGTAGCATTCCGGAGAATTACAAACTTCTCCCCCACTGGAATCATTCCTGCTTCTGCAGACAAGGTTAGGAAATAAACACGTACCGACAGTGTTTTCACACACATGCCGTATACTAGGGATTTAAACCACAACACCAGGTTAAACAACACACAGTCTCCATGCCAAAGGACAGACTCAACTCAACTCAACAACACTGGCCGGACGGACCGACCTGCTCTGATACCAATTGTAACACCCCACTTCCCAAAATCAATTAAATTAATAAACATTATAAATAAACAAAATCAGAGTTCCAATTCTCCCAAGTGGGTATCACATAAAAACAACGTTTCCTTATAAAAAGGTTTATCTCCAACTTCAGCGGAATATTAAATAATAAAATTCAATAAAAGTTCGATACGTTCACAGGGAAATAAAATATCAGTTCAACATAAAGCAAATAAAACGCCCAAGTCCCGTGCTACGTATCAGAGCATCCTAGACTCGACAATCACACCAATATCCAAGCTAGCTAAGCACCTGGATTATCTGTACTTCCGAAGAAGCACAGACCACAACAACAACAAAGGGGTGAGAAATCATGATCAAAAATATAATGGTAATGTAATACATGTAATAAGGCAGTAAAACACACCAACACATCAATTATTCACCCCAACAACACCATATAACGAACCTACTGTTCAATTTACAATATAACATATTATAATGCAAAATGCAACTCAACACCATGCATGCGGTACCGACTCGTTGGTTCATTCAATCGAACCTGGATAGATCACTTACGCTCCTCCTGAGACATGATCTATCCCCTACCATTCTCCACAAAGGAGTACGGATGAATCACTTACGCTCCTCCTGAGACATGATTCATCCCACCAAAACACCATGATATGCACACACCAATGCATAACTAATATATTTAGGCACTCAACGTGCACACGATCCTCCTGATCATATCATCATACACCAATGCACATATGTACAGATATAACATACACCAACACCATATAAATCAACCAGATAGTAAACAAGTTCACACTTTAACACCAAGATATAACATATCCCACCACTCGGGGGTACGCGATCCTACTGATCACTACATACATATACATCAACTAATTGTCCACCAGTCATTATTACGGGAAACATACACTATCACCAAGTACACAAGTTAGTTCCCACACTCATCATTCTTACCGTGCATCAAGACCAAACTGTACCTATCATCTCAACTCAGATCCTCAGTCTATTCTAGTACCAATCTTGCACATTACCGTAACCAATAGGCTTCTAATTCCTATTCCCAAAATCATCACCTACACACTTTATCGATACCTCAAAAGCCATACAAAATTTTCCCTAAAAACTGTAAAACACCCTATATGCCCTATATGCCAAATCATCCCAAAACACCAATTCATTAACGATTACTGCCATACAGAATTTTCCCTAAAAACTGTAAAACACCCTATATGCCCTATATGCCAAATCATCCCAAAACACCAATTCATTAACGATTACTGCCATACAAAATTTTCCCTAAAAACTGTAAAACACCCTATATGCCCTATATGCCAAATCATCCCAAAACACCAATTCATTAACGATTACTGCCATACAGAATTTTCCCTAAAAACTGTAAAACACCCTATATGCCATATATGCCAAATCATCCCAAAACACCAACTCATTAACGATTACCCTAAAAACTGTAAAACACCCTATATGCCCTATATGCCAAATCATCCCAAAACACCAATTCATTAACGATTACTATATAATTAACAACAATCATCATCAATCATAACATAACAATATATATTATCATATATCGATCAATTTCCTACGGGGTTAAGGAATCCCCAACTACCCTATACATGTATAAACCATTCTCAATCAAGTTTCTCCCCCCTTACCTTGTTAATCGGTTGATCGATGAAAGAATCCTCCAAGGTTTGGTCAATTCTGATTTTCCCCTGTTCCTTCATTCTTCACTCCCTTTTCCGTTCCCTTTTCCGTTCTCTCCTTTCTATCGTTCTTTTTCCACTTTCTCTAACTTCTCACAATGTATCGTAAAACTCTAATCTCTCCCGTTTCTATTTTCATTCTCTAATCCCAATAATAATAATAACTTAATAATAAAAAAATAAAATAATAATAATAATAGTAATAATAATCCTATTATTATCTCACCAAAACAATAATAATGTTAATAACTTAATAAAATAATAATAATAATAATAATAGTAATAATAATCCTATTATTATCTCACCAAAATAATAATAATGTTAATAACTTAATAAAATAATAATAATAATAGTAATAATAATCCTATTATTATCTCACCAAAATAATAATAATGTTAATAACTTAATAAAATAATAATAATAATAATAGTAATAATAATCCTATTATTATCTCACCAAAATAATAATAATGTTAATAACTTAATAAAATAATAATAATAATAGTAATAATAATCCTATTATTATCTCACCAAAATAATAATAATGTTAATAACAATAGTAACTATAATAAATATAATAATAATAATAATAATATTCCCACCAATATCAATATTATACACTATATTATTATATTCACAAAAACACCACCAATAATCCTCCCATATCAGGGACACCCACCAATAATAATATTCATACCGATGATAATAATAATAATAATAATAATAATAATAATAATAATAATGATAATAATAATAATACCACCAATATTACTATTAACTATTATATTATTATCTCCACACCACCAATGATCCTTATATATCAAGGATACTCACCAATCACATACCAACACACCCCACCTAAGGGCACACCAACATAAGATAATTAAATTAACACAAAAATGACTAAATAAATAAAATGGGTGTTACAGACCCGACGGTGGCCGCCCTCTTCACGGCCATCAACCAGACGAACCAGCTGTTGGCCCAGCAAAACGCGAGAATTGGAGCATTGGAACGCGTCGACCCTCCGAGGTACCCCCCGCGGGAAGACCAAAACGGAGGTTCGAGGAGTCCCTCACCTCGACCCAGAAATCGCCGGCCGTGGATGGAGAGGCACCGCCCACAGGTAGCGCGAGAATGCACCAGGTCCCCAGCAAGACAAGTTCGCGAGAGGAACCAAGGCACCGCGGCGATCCCGACCGGGGACCCCCGAGGCGAAAACTCAAGCAGGAGGTCGAGAACCCGAAACCAGGGCCCTATTTTGAACGGCTCGTCTCCCCATCGGTCCCCGGCACCCAGCGACGAGGAAGATTACCGCACCCCGCTGTCCCGAGAAATCATGGCTGCCCCCATACCCCAAGGGATGGAGAAGCCCCCGACGCTGTCGACGTACGACGGCACATCCGACCCGGACGATCACCTGGAGGACATCGAGGCCATGCTCGATTACCGAAACGTCCGAGGGGCTATCAAGTGCAGGCTCTTCCCGACGACTCGGAGGAAGGGCGCCATGACTTGGTATAAAAGTCTGGACCCCGAATCAGTTACGTCGTGGAGAGTCTTGAAGGACCTGTTCTCCAAACACTTTACGGCGTCCCGACGCCACCCGAAGACAGAAGCAGTCCTCGGGGCGATCATCCAGGGCCCCGACGAACCTCTTCGAAAGTACATCGAAAGACTCACTCGGGAAGCAGTGCAGGTGACGACGTCAGACGAGATGAAGCGCTACTTAATGGAACAGGGTCTACGCCACGACTCCAAGTTCTACGAGGCCGTAGGCATACACCGGCCAACGTCCCTCCAAGATTTCCTCGACAGAGCCGCGCATTATATCCGATTCGAAGAAACACAAGCGGCCAACTCCGCTCGAGACACCCGAGACAGGGAGGCCCCCCGCGGGCACCGAGACGACGGAGCCTCGAGCCATCGACGGGGAGGAGACCGCCAGCGCAAAGACCGCCACCGCGAGCCCCGCGAACAACGCGATCTGCGCGGCCCTGCCTGCCGATTCACAGAGTACACGGCCTTAGTCGCTTCCTGCGAGCGCATACTGGCCGAATGCGCCAAAACCGAATTCGTACAGGGAGGTGTCCGTTTTCCGCGACCAACACCCCCCAAACCCAACGTGGACAAATCGAAATACTGCCGATTCCACAGGAGCCACGGGCACGTGACAGAAGACTGCATCCATCTCAAGGACGCGATCGAAATTCTGATCAAAGACGGTCACCTGAAGAGATACACCCGATGAGGCGAACCACCGAGGCAAGAGGCCCCAGAGGCCAAGAAGGTCGAGGAACTTCCCTCTCCAGAGGACAACAGCAGACTCCAGGTCGCACTGTGTGTCAGCCGCCCCGAGGATTGGTTCGCGGACAAAGAATTCGGTCTTCCCGAAGAACCCGACCTAATCGACGAGCCAATCCGACCAACCAGCCGATGGGAGTACTTCGCCAGAGCCATGGTCATCTCTGATGGAGCCACGAGGAGCCTGTCCATAGGATCCGTAAAGAGAAAATTTGACGAACTCATCGCGAACAACTCCGGCAAAATGAGCACGCTCGAGAAATTCCAAGGCCGATCCAATCCGATCACATTTTACCTCGAGGAACTCCCCGGGGGATCCCCCAACTCCAACATTCCCCTGCTCATCCGTGCAAGGATGGCGAACTTCGACGTCAGACGCCTCCTCGTCGACGGCGGAAGCTCGGTTGACATCATGTATGCACACATGTTCACAACTCTCCAGCTCGACGAATCCAACCTTTCCCCCTATGTAGGATCCGATCTTCAGGGGTTCAACGGGACGACGACGAGACCTTGGGGGTACGTGGAACAGAAAGTCACCTTCGGAGAAGAGGAAACATCTAGGGAAATCAGCATCCGCTTCTTAGTCATCGAGTGCCCATCCCTCTATAACTGCATCCTGGGTAGGACAAAGATAGCAGAACTCACCGCGGTACCCTCCACCGTCCACCTGAAGATGAAATACTACACAAGACGGGGGGCCGTGGTGACCCTTAACAGAGACATCGAGGCCGCCCGAAGGTGTTTTGAGGCCGCGCTGAAAGGCCTAGACTCCATCGCTCCAGCGACCAAGAGGACAACTTCAAACACAACACCAAAAGGCGAACCAACGAAGCTAGTCGGATCCGTGGAACTCGACAGTCGCTTCACCGACGAGCTCGACCTGGAAACGAAGACCAGCGAAGTCAACGGGCAGCCCTCACACCCAGCGCGCCCCATCCCAGACGGAGAATTCGAACTCATCCCTCTCGGGGAAGACACGAGCAGAACTGTGAGGATAGGTGTCGGACTCCCAGACCTCGCGAAACGACAGCTCCGAGCCTGCCTCCGCGAGAACGCCGACCTCTTCGCCTGGAGCACCGCGGAAATGCCCGGACTCGACCCCGAGGTCGCCTGCCACCAGCTATCCATCAACCCAACCACAAAGGCCGTTGTGCAACGCCGGCGTCGCCAGTCCCCCAAAAAATCGGCGGCAGCCGAAAAAGCTGTAAAAGACCTCCTAGAGGCAAACTTTATTTCGGAAGCCCGGTATTCAACCTGGCTGTCCAATGTTGTACTCGTTAAAAAGAATAATGGAAAATAGCGCATGTGTGTTGACTATACTGATCTCAATCGGGCATGTCCTAAGGACGCATACCCCCTCCCCAACATCGACAAGCTCGTCGACAACTCCGCGGGCTTCAAGCTCTTGTCCTTCATGGACGCATACTCGGGGTACAATCAGATCCCGATGGCCGAACACGATAAACCAAGCACGACCTTCATGACGGCGTCGGGCAATTACTATTATAACGTGATGCCCTTCGGCCTCAAAAATGCCGGGGCCACGTACCAGCGGATGATGAACCGTGTCTTCCACGACGAAATCGGCGACATGCTCGAAGTATACATGGACGACATGATTGTCAAATCTTGCACAGAGGATGACCATACAACACACCTCCGGAAGGTCTTCGAGACCGCAAGGTCGTGCCGCATGCGCTTCAACCTGGAGAAATGCACCTTTGGCGTCTGCGCCGGTAAATTCCTCGGCTACTACTTGACCGAACGGGGGATCGAAGCCAATCCGGGCAAATGCCACGCCTTCTCAAATATCACCATGCCCACCACAAAGAAGTCCATCCAATCCCTCAACGGCGTGCTTGCCTCCCTTTCCCGGTTCATAGCCAAGTCCGCCCAGCACGCCCTCCCATTCTTCAAACTGCTCAGGAAGGAGACCAAGTTCGAATGGACGGACGAATGCGAGCAAGCCCTTTGCCACCTCAAACGCGTCTTGTCCGAACCACCAGTGCTGACGCGTCCCGTGACGGGCGAAACCCTATACTTATATCTGGCCGTGGCTAACGAAGCCGTCAGCGCCGTCCTCGTGAGCGAAGCCGGGGAGAGCCAAAAGCCCATCTACTTTACTAGCAAAGCCTTCCACGGCCCCGAAATCCGATACCAGCTGATCGAGAAGGTCGTCCTAGCCCTCATCACAGCAGCGCGTCGACTCCGGCATTATTTCCTCGCACACACCATCGTGCTCCGCACCGATCAGCCCATCCGCCAGCTCCTCGGCCGCCCCGACATGGTCGGACGCATGCTAAAATGGTCACTAGAACTCTCTGAGTTCGACATCACCTACGAGGGTCGGCACGCCATCAAAGCTCAAGCCTTGGTCGATTTCGTCGCCGAGAAGACCCCACCACCCGACCCCACCGCCAGGAACCACATCTGGACCATTTTTGTGGATGGCTCCTCCAACTCCACGGGGAGCGGCGCCGGCATCGTCCTCGACAATGACGAAGGCACCCTCATTGAAGTCTCTCTCACGCTGGCCTTCCCGACGACCAACAACCAGGCCGAGTACGAAGCGTTTCTGGCCGGCCTTCGCTTGGCATCCGACCTGGGAGCCAGGGACATCCGAATCTACAAAGATTCCTAGCTAGTCGCTTCGCAAGTCCGAGGAGAATATCAAGCGAAGAACGACAACCTCGCCGAATACCTCGCGCTCATCACCGAAAAACTGAGAGGTTTCGACACAGCAGAGATTCAGCACGTCCCTCGCGAGCAGAACACCCGCGCCGACATCCTCTCCAAACTGGCAAGCACCAAAAAGCGAAGCGGCCACAAGTCGGTCATCCAAGAAGTCTTATCGCAACCGAGTACCAGCACGACCACTACCCCCCTCGACATCAACATCGTCGGGGATACTGACTACTGGATGACCCCGCTCCATGCCTACCTCAATACCGGCCACCTTCCGGCCAACCCTGGAGAGGCTAGCGCAACCAGACGACGCGCCTGCTCGTATGTTCTCCTCGAAGGAAGGCTGTACCACCGAGGCTTCGCAATCCCACTCCTCAAATGCATAGATAAGCCCCAGAGCGCAGCCGTTCTAGAGGAAATCCACGAAGGCATCAACGCGCAGCATCTCGGCGGAAGATCCCTAGCACGAAAGGCCCTACGAGCAGGCTATTAGTGGCCATCAATGCAATCGGACGCGATGGAA
This sequence comes from Lathyrus sativus, assembly GCA_963859935.3. Classification (NCBI taxonomy): domain Eukaryota; kingdom Viridiplantae; phylum Streptophyta; class Magnoliopsida; order Fabales; family Fabaceae; genus Lathyrus; species Lathyrus sativus. The sequence goes on along the minus strand of OZ012741.1, from coordinate 445,928,430 downwards.
CACATCAAACAATGTGACAAATGTCAACGACACGGGGACATGCACCTCGCCCCCCAGCCGACCTCACATCCCTCTCATCTCCATGGCCATTCGCCTGGTGGGGGCTGGACATCCTCGGGCCCTTCCCCTTAGGATCCTACCAAAACAAGTACCTCATCGTGGGCGTCGATTACTTCACCAAATGGATCGAGGCCGAAACTCTGGCCAAAATCACGGCCCACAACATACTCCGATTCTACAAACGCAACATCCTCGCCAGATTCGGGGTCCCACTCGCCATCGTCACCGACAACGACACACAATTCACGGACAAAAACTTCCGCGACTTCATCACCAAACTCGAAACCAAACACCACTTCGCCTCGGTCGAACACCCTCAGACAAACGGCCAGGCAGAATCCGCAAACAAGGTCATACTCAGGGGACTCAAACGACGACTCGGCGACGCCAAGCGAGCATGGGTCGAAGAGCTCCACAGCGTCCTCTGGGCATACCGCACCATTCCCCACTCAACCACGGGGGAAACCCTATTTCGCCTCACGTACGGAACCGAGGCCGTGATACCCGTCGAAATACGCGAACCATCCCGACGAACGGAAGCTCCCCTGGGGACCGACGATAACGACGACGCCCTACGAGAAGAGCTCAACCTCGTCGAGGAAATCCGTTCAGGGGCAGCCCTCCGAGAAGCCTGACTGAAGCAACAAGTCACACTTCGCCACAACAGCAAAGTCCTAAAACGCGACTTTCAAACGGACGACTTAGTTCTACGCAGAAACCAGAAAGACTCCCACGAGGGCAAACTGGCTGCGAATTGGGAAGGCCCATACCGAGTCCGGGACAAAACGGAGCACGGGGCCTATTACCTCGAAAACCTGCACGGTGAACAACTAGCTCAACCATGGAACGCCGCGAAGCTTAAGCGGTACTACAGTTAGCACATTGCCCGCGACGACCCATCGTCCCGGGCACTTGGGGGGCCACATGGTACCACCGCACTCCCACGCGTCCACTAGCGACCAAAGAAAAGCAAGCCTTGCCTCTTGTGTGCGCGGGCAGACGGCCTCGCTCAGCAGGGAACACCTCGATCGAGATTCCCCGTCGCCGTACCGAAATCGGCAGGACACCCAGCTCGCGATGGGACGTCCACGCCACGGGGAGAACTACCCCTGAAACGGCTCGGCCACTCCGCCGGCCAAACCGGCCGGTTCCCTTCACCACCGGTAACAAGTTTATCGAGCTAACACCCGGACAGGCCCAGAGCATATCGAGGCGTGCACATCAAACATCATTCAAGTAAACAAATAAATACGAAAAAAACGAGCATAAATATCATGCAAATACCTGTCGCTACTGCGAAAATCGGCGCCGGCTTGACAGGAGAGTCGCCACCGTGCGTTATTTATCCCTCAGAGCGGGAAAGGAAACGCTCGAAGTAAACCTCGCAAAGACGGGAAAAGGTATGGTCATCGCAACCAAAACCTGGATTCGGGAGTCGGTTACGCAAGGGGAAGGTATTAGCACCCCTCACGTCCATCGTACTCGATGGGATCCACGCTTGGTGTTTATAGGTAAAAGGGTGTGTTATCTATCTATACTAAATGGTCGGTCTGAAAAGAAAATAAAAGGACAGGACTCGACAGAACATACGGTGTTCTGGGCCTACGTATTCCCTCGTGCAATGGGAAAGTCAGAGTCAACGTAGTTCGACTTCCTACGTCTAAACGGGGAAAGGTTGCTCGCCAGGACATCGCGTCCTGTGCCTACGTACTTTCATCTGAAATGAAAGATCAGAGCAAACGTAGTTCGGCTAACTACGGGTAAACAGGGGCTCTCACACAACAGTGAGAAAACAAACTGGTCTCTAAGACTCGGGAACCTACAAATACGATCTGGTCTCAAATGCGCTCGGGCAAGAGAAAAGGAATAACAATTAGTCGTTAGCGGGAAAGTCTCGATCGCACAGCCGCGAGAGAACAAAAGTTAGTCGTTAGTGTGCTCGCTAGGATATCGCATCCTATGCCTACATATCTTCGTCTGGAACGAAGAATCAGAGCAGCTGTAGTTCAGCTAACTACGGATCAAGCTACTCAAAAGCTCCTACAGAAAGGAAAGGGAAACCCTAGAACTATAACTGAGAAACAGGGGAATCTACCTACTGCTATCACACCTGGCCGACCATCCTAATGTCTATCATAACAACTCCGCAGCGGAGAAGTCAGAGCTCCTAAGGGATCATGGCAACAGGACTAAACTACACACAAGAAACTGCAACGTAAAGGAATACTGAAAATATGCATGAATGCAACAACTAGACGAACGAGGCACAGGGGCCGCAAACCACAAAGGCAAGGGAGCTCAGCTCTACCAAATACCAACAAGCAAAGCCACGCAATAACAAACAAGCAGAAGGAGGACCACCTCAACTTCTTATGCACACACAGTCTACTTCTAAGATGCACCTACTCAGAAACTATCTAGATGAACACCTAAGTCTAATGCAACATAACATCACACAAGTCAAACAACTCAAAGAGACTAACCCTGACCAGGGCCTCTAACAAGCCTGAAACAATCTCCTAATAACTCTCTAAACAGAACTCTATACAACACCCTAAGCAGGGATCTAAGCAACAAATCTAATCAAAACCCTAAGCAAGGATCTAAACAAACTCCTAGGCAAGAGGAATCAATCCCAGTCTCCAAGCTTCAGAATAAGCTTACCAGAGAAAGGAAGCTAAGCAGACAAGCTCATGGTATCTTCCTCAGGAAAGTACCAGGAGGTTACTACTCAGGAATCATATCCTATGCGGCTCGACAACTGTGATCAGTTTACATCCCTCCTCAGGAGAGATTAAACTCACATGAAGGCTCCGGCGTCACTGGATATTTGAGAAATACCTATATGCACTAGGGGAACTAAGTGAGCATACTCATAGGACCTTCCTCAGGAAAGTACTAGGAGGCTAACACTTAGGAATCATATCCTACGTGGCTCAACAACTGTGATTAGTTTACATTCCTCCTCAGGAGAAATTAAACTCACAAGTCGGCTCCTACATCACTGGATACTTACGAAATCCTAGACAAACTACTGGAACTAAGTGAATAGACCCATAGGACCTTCCTCAGGAAAGTGCTAGGAGGCTTCCACTTAGGAATCGTATCCCATGTGGCTCAACAATATGTGATCAGTTTATATTCCTCCTCAGGAGAAATTAAACTCACATGTCGGCTCCGACATCATTGGATACTTACGAAAGAGGTGAGAAGGAAGGATGAAAGTCATTCATAGTGCCTTCCTCAGGAAAGTACCATAAGCTCCTTTCAAACTTCAGGATCTCGAACCTCACAAACAGACAACAAGCTCCTAGACTAAGCCTCAAACTACTGCATCCTTGCAAGCTCCAACAGGACCTCCATCAGCTCCCACCTTCAAGAAGAATCCACAGGCCAACAAACCACAGGAGACTATCTCTGAAGTTCAACCACAGTTGAACTTCAAAGTCAGAAGTCATCAAGACTTCTCCTATCTTCAGGTTCAGACAAATCCTATCAGAATAACCTCTGAAAAATCTACCAACATTCTATGGGGAACCTACATGCCTCTATGATCCCAAGATCAGATTTCAAGACCTAAGTCAACTTCTAAGGCAACTAACCAATCCCTAATGTGTGGACAGTGCAGGTTTAACCATTGAATTGTGAGGTCTCTATTTCCTAACCCTAAAACGGTATCAAACAAATCTAGAAAAATTCTATGGGGAGCATGCATCTGTCTATCACAACATACTAAAAAATCCAGTCAAACAAGCAAATCAAACAATAGAAATAAAATTCACCAGCTAAGCATATGTACAAAATGAATTTAAAAGCAACTAAAATTGCAAAAATACCAATGAAATGGAAAATGCAAAATTATACTAATATTTTTATGGGATAAAATTCTACATTTTATTATGAGTCTACAGAAAAAAGAACGAGTGAAAAAGACCTAATCTACTATTTTTTATGAAGTGTTTTCTATTATGTATGAACAAAACAATTAAAAACAATTAAAATAAAAAACAAAGCAGAGGGGGTGCAAACAGCATAAACCTAGTTATTTCAGGATCGGGCCCAGGGATGGGGGGTGCGCGCAGCAATCAACCAAAGCCCAATCTCTATGTTTTTATTTTCAGCACCTCTTACAAAAAAAAAGGTGAGATGAGCGAAGGGAGTGTGTCTCAGCATGGTCAAAGCCCAACCCAACTCAGATCCTAAACCCTAAGTATTAAAGCCTACTTTCTCCCAAAAATTGCGCCACTGTTCACATTCCCCTTCTCGTTGCGCCGCTCCACCTTTCCATCCCTTCTCTCCCTCTCACTCAGAAACTCTCACCCTCTCAAACAACTCACCAGCAAACGAAACACAACCACCATGAACCCTCACCCAGATCCCTCTCTGAAACCCTCTTCTCTCAAATTCTCACCCAACGAAACCCTAACAATCCTAAACCCACTAATAATCAGAAGAAAAGGCGAAAGATCTTCGTGAACGTGTACCTGGAGATGAAGCAAGGACGAATCGAGGGAGTTCTTGAAGCTGGTGAAGATCTACTTCACGTTGATCCGTTCGTTGAAGATCGCTGATCTCAGAGCGCGACGATCTTGAAGGATTGACGAACGAAGGTGGAGATCTACGAATGTCGTTCGCGGATGAAGACTTAAAAGTGTTTGAGGGCGTTGATTTGATGATTACTGATGATAATCGAAGCTCATTTGCGATGAGAAGTGAAGATCTTGCTCGAAGATTCTGGAAAACGCATGAAGATCTTGATGTTGTTAAAAGAATGAAAGTTCTTGAAGTGGTTGAAGGTTGAATGCTGATGAAAATTTCTGGAAAGCGCGGTTCAAGAACGATGAAGATCTATGCAACAAATCTGGAAAAGTCATGACCAGGAAGAACATTATGATGAATCGCTTGGAAAACTCCTGGAAACGCGAAGAACATAAGGATGATGAGGATTTCTGGAAAAGTTTGGATGGAGGACTGATGAACGTCTGAGTTATTCTGGAAAAAACTGATGAAGAACGAAGGAGGTGGATGAATTCTGGAGAGATGTTGTACGAAGGTTTGAGTTTCTGGAACAAAAATTGGATGAAGATGATGGCGATTTGAGTGGTGGAGGAAGATCGGAGAAGAAAGAGGAGAGGATTGGATGGATTCTGGGTTTTTGGTATCTCCGGCGGAAATGACGGTGGCCGGAGTTGGTTGACGGTGGCCGGAGGTGGGGGCTACGGCGTTTGCATGGCCGCCGGTGGCGTTCTGGTGATTCTCCGGTGAGGGATGTGAGGGAGACACGTGGTGTGCATGCACTGAGAGAGAGGAGTTAGTGGGGTTACGCGTGGCGCTCTGGGAAACGGAAAGGTGGGTCCTCCTTCTGGGGACACGTGTTGCTTGGCTTTTATTGCTGAGTTTTCGCTGGAGCTTTCTGGAGTATTCTAGAAGAAGCTGGAAAGCTGGTGGAAGACTTGGACTATTTTTTTGGACATGCTGAGTAATTCCTGGACAAAAAAGCCATACTGGGCCTCCCAATTGGGCCCACGAAAATGAATAAAAAAAACTGAATTAAAACTGAATTAAAAAACAGAAACAATTAACTAACCTAATTATATCTAATCAATTATTAAAAGCCTAATTAATTCTAAATCAATCTAATTAAATCTAAAACATGATTAACCTAATTAAAACTCTAAAAAGTCATTAAAACCTAATCAATTCTAAAAATTCAATTAATCCTAATTAAACTCTAAAAAATCAATTAATCCTAATTTTCTATTAAAATTCTAAAAATGATTTAAAAGACAATTAAACCTATTTATCCTAATTTTATCATTCTATTTCATATGCTAAGAAAATTCACTAATATTCTAAAAATGATAAAAAAACTACAAATGATTAAAATCTATTAAAAATATCCTATAAAATTCTAAAAAGAAAATTAAGCTATTAAAATATTCAAAAGCCCTATTTAAATTCCAGAAAAATCCTATAAAGCCTGTTAAAAATTCAAAAAAGCCTATTAAATCCTAAAAAATGCAGATGAATGCAAATGACCCCTGTAAAACGCACGAGACCAGATCGAATCGAACGGAGATCCCCGGGCATCAGAATATCCCCAAAATCACTGAAAAATCACCGAGGAGCGCACAATTTCCCGAAAATAAAACCCCGATAATCTGGACTGGGTCTGCCATATCTGATAGACAAAAATCAAGCTGTAAACTCTGATATCCCCCTGCTTGTGCACAAAAATCATCTGTCTGATTGTGAATATGAATTTAAACCATGAGTCAGATAGAAAAATCAGTTGGTCAAATTTTAGGGTGCAACAGCTGCCCCTATTCAAGCGACTTGGACCTGAAGGGTTTGAAGAGCGCTCAGCCTTCAAACATTCAGAGGTACGAGACGGTTGAATACAAATAAAACCCGAAAATTTGCCAACCGCGAGCATATACTGTTAACTGCTTGGAGAATAAAGTCCAGAAAAACTGAGTCCAGTCATTACGGCACCAAACTGATTAATCATCTGATAAAGAACTCCTGATTGAATACCCGTTGCTTGTGATACCCCATGTAACAAACCCTGATGGTTGCAACAACATACTTGATTCTTTCACATTGCCTACTGATAGGCAGGAAGAAATATACTCACATCGCCCAAAGATGGACGGGAAGACACCTTGATTGAATACTCACTTCGTCTAATGATAGACGGAAAGACAACATTAATCTCCATATTCGCATCGTCTAAGGGTAGACGGCATCATCCTGATTGATGAACAACTCATTATTCTCATCGTCTAAGGGTAGACGGTATCATCCTGATTGATGAACAACTCATTATTCTCATCGTCTAAGGGTAGACGGCATCATCCTGATTGATGAACAAATCATTATTCTCATCGTCTAAGGGTAGACGGCATCATCCTGATTGATGAACAACTCATTATCCACATCGTCTAAGGGTAGACGGTATCATCCTGATTGATGAACAACTCATTATTCTCATCGTCTAAGGGTAGACGGCATCATCCTGATTGATGAACAAATCATTATTCTCATCGTCTAAGGGTAGACGGGATCATCCTGGTTGATGAACAACTCATTATCCACATCGTCTAAGGGTAGACGGGAAGGCACCATTAATCTCTCAATTCACATCGTCTAAGGGTAGACGGCGGAAATACTCAATCTCCATACACACATCGTCTAAAGGATAGACGGGAAGAAATAATTCTCCGAATTCACATCGTCTAAGGATAGACGGGATCATGTTCTTAATCTCCATACACACATCGTCTAAGGATAGACGGAAAGTCACCATAATCTCCATGCTCACATCGTCTAAGGGTAGACGGTATCACCATAATCTCCATCTTCACATCGTCTAAGGGTAGACGGTATCACCATAATCTCCATCTTCACATCGTCTAAGGGTAGACGGGAAGTTCTGATTAATGAACAAATCATTATTCTCATCGTCTAAGGGTAGACGGCATCATCCTGATTGATGAACAAATCGATTCACATCGTCTAAGGATAGACGGAAAGACATTCATAAATCTCCATATGCACATCGTCTAAGAGTAGACGGAAAGTCACCATTGTCTCCATATTCACATCGTCTAAGGGTAGACGGCATCATCCTGATTGATGAACAACTCATTATTCTCATCGTCTAAGGGTAGACGGAATCATATTCTTAATCTTCATACACACATCGTCTAAGGATAGACGGAAAGTCACCATAATCTCCATACTCACATCGTCTAAGGGTAGACGGGAAGTCACCATAACGCAATTCAACACCATCCTTTGAATTTCAGAATCCTTCTGTCTACGGGAATTGATGGAGAAGTCAATATCCTTGAAGGGGCCACATCGTCAGTATGGACTAACGGGAAGAAAAACCACCTTTTAAGAAACATGTCGTCAATAAGAATCGACAATCACGAAAACTGAACATTCTTCGAAGAGCCTCGTCATCAATAGGGATTGATGGTCAGAAAAGTCTCTCTTAAATGTCATCATATCCAATAACCAGAAAGAGAACCAACCTTCAAAATCATTTTGAAACCTCTCAACAACCAAGGATAGCCGGAGAAGACTCGCTGGGGAAACACCTCATCATATGTCTGATCTGGCAATAAGAAACCCGCTGAACAGTAACCCGGAACTTCACATCGTCTGCTGACAGACGGAAAGGAAAGCCACTTGTTATAGAAACTCTATTTTGAACTCCATTGAAAATCAACCAAAGCTTCACATCGTCTACTGATAGACGGTAAGGAAAGCATATCCTGGGGAAACCCCTTCTTGAAACCTTATTGCGATCACCCGCAACTTCACATCGTCTATGGATAGACGGAAAAATCCACTCATTGGAGGAACACATCGTCAATATGAATTGACGGGAAGAAAAGCTTGTCAACATCAGATGACTGCTTGCTTAAAGCACAATTGTTGTATGATCTGATATAACTAATCCGCTGAACTGTCTGAATACTGTTGCTGGATAAATGCCCCTGAACTGATCACAGAGTAATTCACGCGCCATATGCGGCTGACAGAAAACCTGACTTATGCTTTGTATGCACATGCAAATGCTTTAGTCTTTCTATGGCGTAATGCTCCATTCTAGATGGAAATGCTACGCATTTTGAAAATGTCATGCAGGTATGATGCAGGTATGATGCATGCAATATGCTAGCAGGCTCGAGCTGCCGGAGAAGGCCGGGTACAGAAAACCACTTCAGCAAAATAAATGCTGAAGGCGAGGCCAACTTTGCTGGGGATAACCCGGATATCACTGAATCGTCCTAGCAAAATAAATGCTGGGAGAGTGAAATCAACCCTGCTGGGGATACCGGGAACTTAACCGAACACTTTGACGGAGTAATACCCTGCTGGGGAACATAACTCCGTTGCTAAATAGCAGATGTGCTGAATATGATTAGACTCCTCTGGGAATAGCTTACCCATACCAATGACCAGTTTGACTTTGCTGTAGAAAATGGAGGGAGTCTTCCTGCGCTCTGACGACGCTCGGATCTGGAAAACGATGTGCCAACACGGATGGGCTTTACAGTGATCGCAAACTTGGATTTGAGCTCTTAAGCCATCTTACTGGGTCAGGTACACCTGACGCTGGAAAATATTCTTCCTGAATACACAGCCTTGAAAGGAAGAGTCAAGGGATAGTAACACGACTTCCCGCATTCATCTCGCTCTCGAAAATCGACTGCATCTGCTCGAATAACTCTGAATGGCCTTGCTGATACAGAGAACAACAATCCTTTCGCTTCTGATATGCCTCAGCCTACGGGACCTCTGTGGGGATAGTCCTTGAAAGGAAATCTGCAAATCTGAGCCCTGATGGTCTGATATAACATGCTTCAGCGCTCTGAACTTCTGAGAAATACCTCTCCTCACCTGCTTCTCGCATAACCTTTGCGCGCTTAAGATGATCTGCCCCTGACTGCAACTCCTTGATTATCTGATTCAGAGTAGCACCTCCTGACTACGGCGTATTCACCAAATCTCAACTTGATTGCCCCAAAATGACTGACTTCGGAAAGCTGACCTGACTGGGGATCACAATAAAGCTTGCCCCTGCTCTCGGAACATTCGGGCGCTCCACATTCTATCTTGACCATACTTTCCATTGTAGGAAGCTTTTCTGCTGTCAAGCGCTTACTCGCAAGTAAAACAAGTTGTTCTGCATAAATGATGTATTAATGCAACACATATGACAGCTTTGACATCCAATCTGTTCACTGGGGAAAAGGAAAAACAGCTTATGGCATATGATGCACAAAACATTTATCAACATCAGTATCAACATGGTAAGAGGAACCTTTTAGGAGTCAGAATCGACGCGACCTTTACCGGAGTATGCTTTCGAAACACCCTGCTTCAATTAGGTCTTTTGAAGGTTGTAACGTGGTCAGGTTCATGGTTTTGAAAGAAAGGATAAAGGCTCAAAGTTTACTTTAACCCACCCGTTCTCCTTGATGTTCTCCCATCCTACGTTCAGCTAACTCGACCTTAGCGCTCACCTCTCAGAGGCTGAAAGATAGGAGTGATAGTTCGAGAAACTTCTGGATTTTGGAGTGACAGCCGCTCACTCTTTCGTCTTTGACATTTGTGGTCACACGACTTGTATTTCCATCGAGGATTTTTCTTTTGATCCTTTTCATCTTTTTCTTTTCATATCCCTAACTTTTGCCTGGACTGACTCCTTTTGAGTTTCTTTTGATTTTTTAGTCCAGCGGGATGCCCTCATTTTTGCCTAAGTCATTTGTTTTGAATTTTTCTTGACTTAGCGGGCTTTTGATTCTTTTTCTTTCATTTTTTTCCTTTCGAACAAGTCGTGTGACACTGGTTGCCTGAATCTTTGGGAATGATGTGGCTATCCCACTCTTGATTGAACCATTGTGGTCTTTTAGGCACGACCTCTAGGGGTGTGATTGATCCTCGAACGGACACTCCTTTTGCAATTTGGATGCTCGGTCAAATTAGCTAACACCTACCCTGCCCCGGGTTAAGATTGAGGGTTTTTTCGTTCACAGAAAGAAACTCCTACTACAAGGCTCAAAGGGGTTGACAAGGGATTATCTTCCTTATATCTCCGGTGTTTAGGGATTTGAAACAATGCCTGTACATCATCAACAGGTTTTATTTCAAAAGCATACATTATCGATATTTGCATGTCGGTCATTTTCGTCATCCTCCCCAAATTCTACTTAACCAAGCAGTGGATATTTGCAAAACAGTTAGTGAACACGAATGGATTCAATCAAAACATGCACATTTATTTCATTATCATCAATTTGAATGAAAACAACCAAGTTTTACAAACAAGTTTACAAATTCAAACAGGAAAGCAACTACAAATGTAAAGCAATGACAAGCTAAAACAAAGAAAATATGCTAGCTCCCGAGAACTGGGCTTTTGCATCTGCCCGGCTGCTGAACCAGCTATCTTTATTAAAGGTAATTTGACGCTGTCCTGATCTGCTTTCAATGACCCAACCAAACTATAGAGCTCTTACTCCTTCATTCAGATGATGTGGGGACCTCCCGGCCCGAAGCTGATTGCTGCACTATCAAGCAGATCCTGCACTTTGTGCTTAAATGCTTTACAGTTCTCAACTGTATGGCCAGGTGCCCCGGTATGGAACTCGCAAGTAGCGTCAGCATCGTACCCCGGTGGTGGTGGTCCCGTTAAGGGAGCCAATGTCCTTTTACGAACCAATTGGAGCTGAAGCAATGTCTGCAGAAGCTGTGCGTATGGTATAGGAGGAGTTTCCAAATGACGGTTTGCCAGGGGACCTGGATTCTGACCTCTCTTATACCCCCGATTATTCTGTTGCTGAGGCTGCTGCTGCCGGTATCGGGTTGACCCTTGAGCGCCATTCGTATCAAATGCAACATCGGCTTCTTGATCTTCGATGTATTGATTAACGCTCTCCTTACGCTTAGCCATTTGCTTTCTCAGATCTGCCCCAGGAATAGGCAACAATTGTGGGCCTGGAGATTCTGACACCATGGAGTCCAGGATACGCTTTTGACCCACTGCAGCTTTAGAAACATCTGTCATTTTAACATCGATCGAGACAGGAGCAATGTGCACAGCTACGCCGCCCGGCGTGAATTCAATATCGCGCGAGTCAATCAGGTCTTGAACATTGTGCTTAAAAGCATGACAACCCTCGATGTCATGTCCGAATCCCCCAGAATGAAATTCACATTGCTTACTGGCATCGTACCCTTGAGGAAATGCTTTCGTTGGTTGTGTCAACGCTCTTTTCTCCACCAGATTAAACCTCAGTAAGATCTGCAAGAGTTCAGCATATGTCATAGGTGGTGCTTCAAATATTCTCCTTGGCTTTCCTTCCTGGATCCTCCGCTGAACCGGCTGTATCTTCTGTTGCTGCTGCTCAGGTTCCACATGCACAGGTGGCACGAGCTTCTTCATTGCGGCTTCGAATAGCTGATCGTCTTCTTTCCTAAGCACATTCTTGACTACTTCCATGATCAAGCTCATTTGGGTCTTCAGCTGACTGTTCTCCTCTTTGAGAATCTTCTGCTCTAGACGCATCTCTTGCATGTCTTTCATCATCTGCCCCAGCTGGCTTTGGACTTCGATCAATTCAGACTGATTCTGTTCCATGTCTCTGAGGGAATTCCTGCAACAAACTGGATGATGAGGAAATAAGGCCCACAGTTCTGATATACCTGCTAAATGATAATGCAGCGCAGCAAACAAACACATATTCATAACGAGATGAAGAGAAACTCAAACTATAAGCACACAGATGAACATCTCCAACACATGTACAACCAACAAAATCAGCAGGTAAGCACAAATGAGTCTGAATATAACGACCCCATCCAACAATCCTGGTGGTGATCGACAAATACTGATGCACAAAAGCTAAACGGGTTAGGCAGAGAAACAGATGCGACACCCGGCATAGAAACCTCTAGAAACTTCCCCCGTATTCAACTGAACTCTCTGATTGACAATCTTCAGAGCACACACTTCCTGTGGAGTCTTCCATGATATTAACTGACGAACCCGCACAACTGGAGGACGGAAAATCATTAATCTGAGCACAACCCTGAGAAGTGATGCAGATACGGCTGGAGTCTAACAGATCTTGAATCTGGCTTCTAAGCACCTTACAATCATTTGTTGAATGCCCCTGTGCCCCAACATGGTACTCACAGCGGGCGCTGGCATCAAAGCTTGGAGGATAAGGTGGAATTACCGGCTTAGTCTCTTTCGGCACTATCAATCTACTTCTGACCAGATCTGGCAACAACTGACTGTACGACACCGGTAGCTGAGTAAACTGCCTTTCAGGCTTCCTTGGTCTTCGTGGAGCATGCTGACGCGATCGGCGATAAGATGACCGTTGACTTGAAGTGTCTGAAAACTGATCCTGAGATGCTAGAGATTCTGAGGTGGCATCATCTCCTTCCCACTCTTCTTGAGAACTGACAACTGGCTCAATCTTATTAACCGGGACGTAAGGAACACCTCGAAACTTTCCACTCCTGAGTCCTCGCTCAACAATCTCTCCCAGCCTCATCAGGCTCACAAAACTTGTGCAACTGAACAATTTGTCAAAATAATGGCCTTTCAGAGTACCCAAGAAGATGTCAACCAGTTCCCTTTCCGGAAGCGGTGGTCGAACACTAGCAGCTAATTCCTTCCATCTTCGCAAATATGCTCTGAATGATTCATTCTCTGCCTGAGATAATTCTTGCAGATCTACGAGACTAGGAGTCAAATCCAGGTTGTAATCGTACTGCTTCATAAAAGCTCTGGCTAAATCCACCCAAGATCGAATCTGATTACTTTCCAATTGCACATACCATCTCAGGGATGCCCCAGTCAGGCTATACTGGAAGCAATGGATCATCAATTTGTCATTTCGCACACACGAAGTCATCCTTCGGCAGAACATCATCAAATGCAATTTTGGACAGCTATCTCCTGTGTATTTTTCAAATCCCGGCATTTTGAACTTGTGCGGTAACACGAGGTCAGGGACCAAACACATGGCTACAGCATCCAGGTTAACGGCATCTTTCGCTTCCAAGGCTTTCATTTGCTCTTCCAACACTCGGAGTCTTCTACCATCGTCAAGAGCTCTTGGATCTACTAACCCGGTCATTGGAATATCTCTTCGGTAATTCATCGCAGGGAAAGCAACACATTGATTGTTAACAGGAGGATAACGTTCATTTTGGGCAAGAAACTGCTCATGCTGATCTCGGTTCTCAACAGCTGGCTGCACAACTTGAGCTGCAGTAATATTGTTTGCTTGCGGGAAGCCCTCCATAAAATCATACTGATGGTTGGGCGCCATAGTAAACCCTCCCTGGGTGTTAGGAGACTGGAAATTGCCTTCAGACATAGCCACCAATTACCGGTAACTGATTACACTGCTTGATTCTGCTCAAATCTGCTTCGGCCCCTTGGTCGTCTCCACTCTTGCCTCAAACAATTCCCCGAGAATCACTTTCTGGTGAAAACAAAGGCTGGATAAGTGCTCTGACCTGCTAGAGAAATGCTATGCAATATGATTTATGCAAACAGAAATACAAAAATGCTAACGTGCATGTGTGCATTGGAGATATTTTCCCTCCAATTCCAGTGTCAGTGGTAGCAAGACGAGATGAACCATAAAGACGATATTTAGAAGAACCCTCATATATTGATTAGAATAACAGTCTTGTCCAGAAGTTACACAACTATGCTCCATACATCTGATATGACAAAGAGGATCCCAGCCAACATGCCTGGTGGTGATCTTAACATACAGAATACAAGAGAGAAATCAAATACGGGTACGGTTGCGGAAGTCTTCGACCATCTTCTTTGTCTCTGCGTGATCTGGTTGATAAATCAAACCTTCTATCAGTCGATCCCTCTTCCTGACTGTCCCCTGGATGTCTCTGACAAAGTCTTCCCAAGCCTTATCATTGGCACCGCCCCCTGGTTTGGGTCTCTTGGCATCTGCTCTATGCTGGAGATCTTCCAAATTCTTCATGGCATCCGTCAACTTGCGCTCGGCTTCGTATCGGCGACAGGCTTCTTCTTCAAGCTCTTCGTTCTTCACTTTGACCTGTTCTTCTAACTGAGCAATCTGTGTCTTCAGCTCTCCTTCTCGCTCCTTGCGCTTGGTCATAGTGAGATCCCAGTGTTCTCTGAACTTGGCTAGCTTTGTGTAGGCCCTTTCCAGCTCTTGCTTCTTGGTGGCCAACACACTACTAACTGAGTCGACATCTAACTCTAGACGCTTCTTGGTTTCCGTCAATTCCAATAACGTAGCCTTCAGATGTTTCAGAGTTTCATCCTGCTGCTTAGAGATATATCCTGTCTCAATATTCTCATGCCGAAGCTTGGCATTCTCCTGCTCTAAAGCCTCTTTAGTCTTTGCCAGCTCTTCTTTCTCCGCCATCAGCTGCTTGTAGACCTGAATGTCCACAGTGGTAGGCTCCTCTACCGGAGGAGGATGCAATGGCTGAACTGCTGGATACGGCATAAGGAACTTCACAGCTTGCTCACGAATCCATTCTTCATATGAGCTAGGACCTCGAGTATCCCCTCTGCTACCTGAAAGCTTCCCTCTCTTGTGCAAGTTTTTCCAGGCTTTCTCAAGTTTGGTCAGCATCTCTTTCCCTATTGCCCCGGTGAGATACAGAGATTCCTGTATCTCCTCGGGCTTTGGCGCTCCTTGAGGTATGTACCCAAATTGCTTGATCAATAAGGAAGGGTTATAGTTGACACAACCTTTCCTTCCTATTAACGGAACATTCGGGAATCCTTCGCCTTTGAGTATGACTTCAGCTCCAAATACCTCTTTGTTGGTCCATACCACGTTCTCAGCAGTCAATCCCATTAAGCGCTCGGGCCATCCTAGAGAATTGATAGATGCGACAAACGGGCCTGACTTAGGCAAATGACTGGTGAACCACCTGCATAAGAGAGGTACGCAGCAAGACACATTCCTTCCTCGTCGCTTTTCATTCTGGTAGTGAGTTGAATGGTGGATGTCTCCCAGCAAAGTAGGAACTGGGTTTCCCGCAGCCAAAATATAGAAGGCATCTGAATCAACAAAATCAGGAATGTTCGGGAACAACACGATGCCATACACACATACAGCAAGGATAACGTCAAAAACATCCCATTTACCCTTCTGGGCATACTCTCGAGCCTTATCCACTAAGACATCCAACGGAAACCCCCATACGTCTCCTCTTCTGATCATCTTCCCAGACAGCTCAGACTCTTTCAAACACAGGATGGCAGAAAGCTCAGCCAGCTTAGGCTCAGCGTCCGTACGATAAAAAGGCATCTGCTCACGGATCGGTATATCCAGAAGTGCAGAGTATTCCTCCAGGGTAGGAGCCAAAACAAAGTCGGGAAATACAAAACACCTGAGCTCCGCGTCGTAGAACTGTAACAGAGTATAGATGCCGCTGGTCTCGTAGACAGATGGCTGATAAACGTAAGTCAGAATCCTCCCATATCTCTTTCTGAAGTCACCCATTCCTCTCTTCTTAGCAATAGCCATCAATTCTAACAATAGACTGATATTCGGCGACGGAAACTTGTAGGGCAATACTCTCTTCAGGTTATCCATGTCTTGCTAGGAACAAACACCAGAACTGGAAGGGAAAATACGTACCTGCAATACACACACGTTAGTTGAATGCAGATGGTAATGCAATGATGCAATATGATAAATAATGCAATCTGCGAACATAGGGGCTATGCTGTAGCCTGAGGAGGAATATCTCTGTGATCAAGAACAGAAAACCAACACGGTCATCAGAATCTCATGCCAATAACTACCATCTGATACTCAAAATATCAATCCCCTGGTAAGAAAACCATCTGAACCTCTGTATCTGACGAAAATACCATCTGATAACAGCCTCAACCTCAGATAAGAAACCCATCTGACCCAGACAACACACCTGGAGATGAATCAAGAATACCATCTGATAAAGATAATGAATCATGGTTTCTGAAGGCCAGTTTTCCTGCAATAACCCAGTCCCTCTCACAGGTAGGATAGACCTAATCCACGGACAAAGGTACGGCATCCTATGCGGTTATCAGCGTCACAGACTTTCATGAGTGACGATACGATTCCCAGAAGGAGTGGCATCATCAAATCATGAAGAGGCCTCACTTAGCTGACTTCCAAATGATCGGTCCCCAGAGTCGACAATCCTCACGTCTGGACTCCCCTCAGATCCTCAGGACCGGAAAGGAGCACCTCTGCAAGAATCTCGTCTGAGCGCAGATTTTCGTAGGGAACTGTGCCTGCTCAGCAGACAGGTTCGTCTACTACTTCTCCACAACTATATCTAGGTGTGTACTCAAGCCCAGGTCCGGCTTCTCACTCACAGTAACCTCCCTTTGCCCACAGCAATAATCATGATAATATAATGCTGGAAAATAAATGCGGAAAGGTAAAGGTACGGAAAAGTAAAGTGCAGAAAAGTAACACAATATGCACAACACCCAACCAATAAACATCCAAGCGCTAGGATTGACTCGCGTAGGGGATGGGAAACGGTCCCAGCATAAGGGATGGGAAAGGTCCCTAGATGCTATAGTCCCCAGCAGAGTCGCCAGCTGTCGCTACTGCGAAAATCGGCGCCGGCTTGACAGGAGAGTCGCCACCGTGCGTTATTTATCCCTCAGAGCGGGAAAGGAAACGCTCGAAGTAAACCTCGCAAAGACGGGAAAAGGTATGGTCATCGCAACCAAAACCTGGATTCGGGAGTCGGTTACGCAAGGGGAAGGTATTAGCACCCCTCACGTCCATCGTACTCGATGGGATCCACGCTTGGTGTTTATAGGTAAAAGGGTGTGTTATCTATCTATACTAAATGGTCGGTCTGAAAAGAAAATAAAAGGACAGGACTCGACAGAACATACGGTGTTCTGGGCCTACGTATTCCCTCGTGCAATGGGAAAGTCAGAGTCAACGTAGTTCGACTTCCTACGTCTAAACGGGGAAAGGTTGCTCGCCAGGACATCGCGTCCTGTGCCTACGTACTTTCATCTGAAATGAAAGATCAGAGCAAACGTAGTTCGGCTAACTACGGGTAAACAGGGGCTCTCACACAACAGTGAGAAAACAAACTGGTCTCTAAGACTCGGGAACCTACAAATACGATCTGGTCTCAAATGCGCTCGGGCAAGAGAAAAGGAATAACAATTAGTCGTTAGCGGGAAAGTCTCGATCGCACAGCCGCGAGAGAACAAAAGTTAGTCGTTAGTGTGCTCGCTAGGATATCGCATCCTATGCCTACATATCTTCGTCTGGAACGAAGAATCAGAGCAGCTGTAGTTCAGCTAACTACGGATCAAGCTACTCAAAAGCTCCTACAGAAAGGAAAGGGAAACCCTAGAACTATAACTGAGAAACAGGGGAATCTACCTACTGCTATCACACCTGGCCGACCATCCTAATGTCTATCATAACAACTCCGCAGCGGAGAAGTCAGAGCTCCTAAGGGATCATGGCAACAGGACTAAACTACACACAAGAAACTGCAACGTAAAGGAATACTGAAAATATGCATGAATGCAACAACTAGACGAACGAGGCACAGGGGCCGCAAACCACAAAGGCAAGGGAGCTCAGCTCTACCAAATACCAACAAGCAAAGCCACGCAATAACAAACAAGCAGAAGGAGGACCACCTCAACTTCTTATGCACACACAGTCTACTTCTAAGATGCACCTACTCAGAAACTATCTAGATGAACACCTAAGTCTAATGCAACATAACATCACACAAGTCAAACAACTCAAAGAGACTAACCCTGACCAGGGCCTCTAACAAGCCTGAAACAATCTCCTAATAACTCTCTAAACAGAACTCTATACAACACCCTAAGCAGGGATCTAAGCAACAAATCTAATCAAAACCCTAAGCAAGGATCTAAACAAACTCCTAGGCAAGAGGAATCAATCCCAGTCTCCAAGCTTCAGAATAAGCTTACCAGAGAAAGGAAGCTAAGCAGACAAGCTCATGGTATCTTCCTCAGGAAAGTACCAGGAGGTTACTACTCAGGAATCATATCCTATGCGGCTCGACAACTGTGATCAGTTTACATCCCTCCTCAGGAGAGATTAAACTCACATGAAGGCTCCGGCGTCACTGGATATTTGAGAAATACCTATATGCACTAGGGGAACTAAGTGAGCATACTCATAGGACCTTCCTCAGGAAAGTACTAGGAGGCTAACACTTAGGAATCATATCCTACGTGGCTCAACAACTGTGATTAGTTTACATTCCTCCTCAGGAGAAATTAAACTCACAAGTCGGCTCCTACATCACTGGATACTTACGAAATCCTAGACAAACTACTGGAACTAAGTGAATAGACCCATAGGACCTTCCTCAGGAAAGTGCTAGGAGGCTTCCACTTAGGAATCGTATCCCATGTGGCTCAACAATATGTGATCAGTTTATATTCCTCCTCAGGAGAAATTAAACTCACATGTCGGCTCCGACATCATTGGATACTTACGAAAGAGGTGAGAAGGAAGGATGAAAGTCATTCATAGTGCCTTCCTCAGGAAAGTACCATAAGCTCCTTTCAAACTTCAGGATCTCGAACCTCACAAACAGACAACAAGCTCCTAGACTAAGCCTCAAACTACTGCATCCTTGCAAGCTCCAACAGGACCTCCATCAGCTCCCACCTTCAAGAAGAATCCACAGGCCAACAAACCACAGGAGACTATCTCTGAAGTTCAACCACAGTTGAACTTCAAAGTCAGAAGTCATCAAGACTTCTCCTATCTTCAGGTTCAGACAAATCCTATCAGAATAACCTCTGAAAAATCTACCAACATTCTATGGGGAACCTACATGCCTCTATGATCCCAAGATCAGATTTCAAGACCTAAGTCAACTTCTAAGGCAACTAACCAATCCCTAATGTGTGGACAGTGCAGGTTTAACCATTGAATTGTGAGGTCTCTATTTCCTAACCCTAAAACGGTATCAAACAAATCTAGAAAAATTCTATGGGGAGCATGCATCTGTCTATCACAACATACTAAAAAATCCAGTCAAACAAGCAAATCAAACAATAGAAATAAAATTCACCAGCTAAGCATATGTACAAAATGAATTTAAAAGCAACTAAAATTGCAAAAATACCAATGAAATGGAAAATGCAAAATTATACTAATATTTTTATGGGATAAAATTCTACATTTTATTATGAGTCTACAGAAAAAAGAACGAGTGAAAAAGACCTAATCTACTATTTTTTATGAAGTGTTTTCTATTATGTATGAACAAAACAATTAAAAACAATTAAAATAAAAAACAAAGCAGAGGGGGTGCAAACAGCATAAACCTAGTTATTTCAGGATCGGGCCCAGGGATGGGGGGTGCGCGCAGCAATCAACCAAAGCCCAATCTCTATGTTTTTATTTTCAGCACCTCTTACAAAAAAAAAGGTGAGATGAGCGAAGGGAGTGTGTCTCAGCATGGTCAAAGCCCAACCCAACTCAGATCCTAAACCCTAAGTATTAAAGCCTACTTTCTCCCAAAAATTGCGCCACTGTTCACATTCCCCTTCTCGTTGCGTCGCTCCACCTTTCCATCCCTTCTCTCCCTCTCACTCAGAAACTCTCACCCTCTCAAACAACTCACCAGCAAACGAAACACAACCACCATGAACCCTCACCCAGATCCCTCTCTGAAACCCTCTTCTCTCAAATTCTCACCCAACGAAACCCTAACAATCCTAAACCCACTAATAATCAGAAGAAAAGGCGAAAGATCTTCGTGAACGTGTACCTGGAGATGAAGCAAGGACGAATCGAGGGAGTTCTTGAAGCTGGTGAAGATCTACTTCACGTTGATCCGTTCGTTGAAGATCGCTGATCTCAGAGCGCGACGATCTTGAAGGATTGACGAACGAAGGTGGAGATCTACGAATGTCGTTCGCGGATGAAGACTTAAAAGTGTTTGAGGGCGTTGATTTGATGATTACTGATGATAATCGAAGCTCATTTGCGATGAGAAGTGAAGATCTTGCTCGAAGATTCTGGAAAACGCATGAAGATCTTGATGTTGTTAAAAGAATGAAAGTTCTTGAAGTGGTTGAAGGTTGAATGCTGATGAAAATTTCTGGAAAGCGCGGTTCAAGAACGATGAAGATCTATGCAACAAATCTGGAAAAGTCATGACCAGGAAGAACATTATGATGAATCGCTTGGAAAACTCCTGGAAACGCGAAGAACATAAGGATGATGAGGATTTCTGGAAAAGTTTGGATGGAGGACTGATGAACGTCTGAGTTATTCTGGAAAAAACTGATGAAGAACGAAGGAGGTGGATGAATTCTGGAGAGATGTTGTACGAAGGTTTGAGTTTCTGGAACAAAAATTGGATGAAGATGGTGGCGATTTGAGTGGTGGAGGAAGATCGGAGAAGAAAGAGGAGAGGATTGGATGGATTCTGGGTTTTTGGTATCTCCGGCGGAAATGACGGTGGCCGGAGTTGGTTGACGGTGGCCGGAGGTGGGGGCTACGGCGTTTGCATGGCCGCCGGTGGCGTTCTGGTGATTCTCCGGTGAGGGATGTGAGGGAGACACGTGGTGTGCATGCACTGAGAGAGAGGAGTTAGTGGGGTTACGCGTGGCGCTCTGGGAAACGGAAAGGTGGGTCCTCCTTCTGGGGACACGTGTTGCTTGGCTTTTATTGCTGAGTTTTCGCTGGAGCTTTCTGGAGTATTCTAGAAGAAGCTGGAAAGCTGGTGGAAGACTTGGACTATTTTTTTGGACATGCTGAGTAATTCCTGGACAAAAAAGCCATACTGGGCCTCCCAATTGGGCCCACGAAAATGAATAAAAAAAACTGAATTAAAACTGAATTAAAAAACAGAAACAATTAACTAACCTAATTATATCTAATCAATTATTAAAAGCCTAATTAATTCTAAATCAATCTAATTAAATCTAAAACATGATTAACCTAATTAAAACTCTAAAAAGTCATTAAAACCTAATCAATTCTAAAAATTCAATTAATCCTAATTAAACTCTAAAAAATCAATTAATCCTAATTTTCTATTAAAATTCTAAAAATGATTTAAAAGACAATTAAACCTATTTATCCTAATTTTATCATTCTATTTCATATGCTAAGAAAATTCACTAATATTCTAAAAATGATAAAAAAACTACAAATGATTAAAATCTATTAAAAATATCCTATAAAATTCTAAAAAGAAAATTAAGCTATTAAAATATTCAAAAGCCCTATTTAAATTCCAGAAAAATCCTATAAAGCCTGTTAAAAATTCAAAAAAGCCTATTAAATCCTAAAAAATGCAGATGAATGCAAATGACCCCTGTAAAACGCACGAGACCAGATCGAATCGAACGGAGATCCCCGGGCATCAGAATATCCCCAAAATCACTGAAAAATCACCGAGGAGCGCACAATTTCCCGAAAATAAAACCCCGATAATCTGGACTGGGTCTGCCATATCTGATAGACAAAAATCAAGCTGTAAACTCTGATATCCCCCTGCTTGTGCACAAAAATCATCTGTCTGATTGTGAATATGAATTTAAACCATGAGTCAGATAGAAAAATCAGTTGGTCAAATTTTAGGGTGCAACAATACCGAGCGCACACTTAGAAAATTCACAAAAATATATATTGAGCAAAAACGGGCACCAGCCCAGTAGTTAATATTACACAAACGGGGCGCGCAGGCCCAAAGGAAAGCAATTTACAAAATATCGGCACGCAGGCCATAAAAACAACGAGCACGCAGGCCCATCAACCTAGACTACTTCACCCTCCTGATCAGCAGCCACGGGGACCTCCTCGGGAACGACAAGCTCGGGGTCGACCACCTTCCCACCGAGGATCTCGTGATACGGCCCGATCCCATCCACGACCAGCGCGACGCCGAGGTTGACAACTTGGACCTGCGCGACAGCGCTCTTGAACCTGACCTCGACAGCCTCCAAACAATCACCTTCCAGCACCCGAATCCAGGCAACCAGATCAGCACGGGTGATCAACCGCTGGTCTTCCTCTGTCTCGTCCTCGGCCGGACGAAGCGCGCTGTCCAGAACTTCCATACGAACTTTCAGCGCCTGCACCTCGGCCGTTGCCGCCCCCAGCTTCTCCTCCAGCGAGGTCACCTTCCCCTCATCGCCCTCCGCTCGTTTGCGCTGGTCAGCAACATCTTTCTGGCTCTTCTCCAGTTCCTCAGTAAGCTTGGCCAGACGCGACTGCATAAAGGTAAGGTCCCCCTGCAATTTGGACAACTCGGCGGCGGAGCAGCCCTCCTCGTTCAGCACAAGGGCCGTCGTGAACGTCCGCATCATCGCAGCCAAATCCTCCGCCAGGATACGTCGATGAGACTCTCGATCGGCCTCACGGACAGCCTTCACCTCCCCAGCAGAGACGGTAGGAGATCGAGCACCATGAAAATAGCCCGGATGCTGATGGCAAGGCGGGACGACGTAACCCTCCTCGGCCGAGCCGGCCGTCAGATCAATCAAACCGCTGGGCTCCTCGGATCTCGGCCTTTTCGATGCTCCCTGAGACGTAGGACACTGACTCCCTTGAGGCAAAGAAGACGAACTCTGCCCTCCCGGCGTCACAGCTTCCTGGCCGACCAATTGACTCACCCGCGTCTTCGGGACCACGGCATTCCTGGAAGCACGCAGCTTCTTCACTCGCTCCTCGACAGAAGACATGTTCGCTGCAAAAACAAAGAAAGAGTTAGCAACGGCCAGAACACCCGACCACGGGGAAAAAGAAACATCCCTACCTAGATAATCCAGAGCGGCCGCCCCAGTGGCACAACCGAGCAGGGTCTTAGTGTTAATCAGTCGCTTCTTGGTTCGCACGTTCCCCTGCGCGTTGAAGATGTACCGACCATCGGGCGTCACCAGTTTCGACGGGGGAAGAGCCCGCACAAAGGCAACTATTTTCATATAAGCGGCCATATCTTTCTCGTCGAGGGTCCCCGCTCGTACGATATACCTATCCGTGCCACGGTTGAAGTGCTCCGCGGTCCATAACAGATGTATCTTGGGAAGCCACGCGAGGAACCGCTGGCCGTCTACCATTCGCTCGCCCTCGGTGAAAAGAGTATTCGAGCCTCGCTGAGTGATCGGTTTCACGAGGAAGAACCGACCTTTGAAATCTTTAACGGAATCGCTGTACGTCTTGAAGAGCTTGGTCGGCTGCTTAAACGAGACCCATCCCGGACGGTCGTTCACCGACTGGCGCTGTAAATGGAAGATGCGAAAAAACAACGGCGCCGTGGGCTCCACCTCGAGATAGAAGCACAACACCTCGAAGGCACTGATAAAGGCCAGGGCGTTGGGGTGCAGTTGGGACGGGGCCAAGCGTAACCAATCAAAGAGCCCCAGATGGAAGGCGGAGAACGACAATCTGAGCCGAGCCTCTTTGAAGTAGAACTCGTGCATAGGGAACATCTGTCGCCCATATCGCGAGCAGATGCGATGGTGCTCCTTCGAGCGGTACACCTGCCAATGTTGCGCCTCCCCTTCAGGCGTGTCCTCGACGGTGGCATAGACATCGGACGCATCGGCCACGAAGCAGGACGGGGTGGTCAGCGGCTCTTCGGCCACCCATTCCTCGATCGGGACGACACGCTCGTCAAAATCTGGGACCTCGGGTTCGTTATCTTCGACCATCGTCCCCGGTACCAAGGCCGACATCTACACCTGAAAAGCAGAGGACAACAGTGAATTCGATAGCTAAGATCAAATCCACCCTTCCACCGCAGGTCAAGTGAAAGGGCAACAAAGGCCAGAGAACGGCGAGCAAACAAGCGCTCTCCGCCGATCATCCTCGGGGCGTCTAAGGGCCAACCCACCATCCCTCCTAGGGATGTTCATCGGAAAAAGCGCGCGTCCCCGGGGCATTCATCTGAGAAAGCCCCCGTCCTCCGGACATTCATCGGAACAACCGACTCTCCCCGGGGTATTCATCAGAAAACCGCCAGATACGGCGGATCTTGCGTCCCTCCTCGGGGCATTCATCATGCCCCGACCACACATTCTAATCAAACGGCGGAAATAAAAGGAGAAGAGAAAGAAAACTCACTTGTAACGGCGGCGAACGGGAGGAAGAACCAAACGGTGCGGCGGCGATCAACGACAATGGCGGACGAGCAAGAATCTCAGAGCTTCGCAGGTAAAGCAGCAAAATGTAAAGTAGAAAAATGAGCAGGGACCCCCATATTTTTAACCCGGTGCGGGATTCGAAGCAACGCTAGGCTCATTAATGGCATAGGGTAGCCGCCTCTACGACCCCTTAACGAGCGACACGTGGCGGCAACCTGACAGTCGCGTCCCTTCACCTGCTTTCACACCGCTCCGCCGGCGAAGGGAGACCCCCGCGCAAGCGCCCGTTCCACCGTGCACAAACCCGGCGAACCTCCCGTCTCGCTACCTCTCTCCCCGACACAGCGACCTTAAGTCCTCGCTCTTTCCCAGAGCTTCGACTTGGGGGGCTCCTGTTCTGGTCTGGGCCCATCCTCGGTTCGGCCCAATACCACGCACGGCCCAATAAGTGAACTGGCCACACCGGGCACGCGCGCCCCCCAGGACGGGCAGGGCACGCCCCCAGCCATAGGCGACGCGTCCGACGGCATCTCAACGTCCTCTCTTATCGGCCGAACAGGATACACCCCGGTGCGTCGAAGCGAGACCTTTGGTTCCTCCACTTCCTCGCGTTCCCCTCCGCGGGGAGAACAACGCCCTCCGGGGAACCTCGCAAGCTCCCCTCCGCGGGGAGGACAACGTGCTCGGCGCACGTTCTCCACGTGCTCCCCTCCGCGGGGACACATCATCAACCAACTGCCCACCTCCGAAAGAGCAGGTCAAACCCACTTTCCGGAGATCAAGGAGCAGTTGGACTAGGGCGAAGACCACGTCCTGGTCTTCACTAGGCCACGTAAGCCCTAGCAGTCATTAGGGTTGGGCCTGGTCATCCAGCCCATCTCAAATGACCGTTGGCCCCGCGCTGGGGTCTCTCTATAAATACCCTCTTCCTCAAGAGGGTCAGGTAACACACTTCTTACCCCTTTTTCTGTACTTCGCCATCGCTCTGCCCAACTTCTCACTTTGGCATCAGAGTGTTTTGCAGGTACACCCCCCTTTTCTTCCTCATCACCGGCAAGCAAGCAGCAGTCCAACAGAGTGTGGTCAGTCCGTGATCCCCTTCTGATCAGGTCAGATCAATATGTGTGTGTGTATATATATATATATATATATATATATATATATATATATATATATATATATATATATATATATATATATATATATATATATATATATATATAAAGTAAAATGTTAAGTTTTTTCCATATAGTAATTAATTTATAAATAAATGTGTTGTCACCTCTTCAATGTTTCATTTATACAATTCATTTATCTTTCAATAACAATGTTTTTCTTTTGGCATGTCGTTCCTTTGATAAAATACAAATACAAAAATATGAAATTTTATAAAAAATAATGAACATCGATGATTATCAATTGAGAGAGCCAAAAGGATACCGGCTACATATTAATTGAGGCATTTCACATTATTCCAATTTCAAAAAATGCTTCTTGCAACTCCTAAGTGCTAAAAACTACATAATTTATGCAATCAAAGCATGAAAGTTTTACCTATAAATCGATCAAATATTTATGTTTAATACATACAAAGAGAAAAGATATGGCTCAAATTCTCATATTTCTTTATGCTTTCATCATCTTTTCACTATTCATTATTGAAATCCATGGAGGTCTACTATTTTTACACCATTTTCAAATTCTCTAATTATCTTATAATATACAGTATTTTATAACCTCTCAGTAACTTTCATTTTATTTCTTATTTGCTAATGCAGATGATGATATTATTCCCTGCAAAACTGAGTTGGATTGCCCAAAGAGGTTATATTATTTGTCAAAGTGTGTTAAAAGATCTTGTCAATACTATTAGGTGCATTAATTAAATTTAAAAATAAATATATTATCTGTAAGGTATAATTTATTTGTAGGTCAATAATGTTGTACGTTTATAATTTAGTTTATGTCTTATGTTCTTTCAATATTATGATAAGCTCAAAAATATATTATTATAATATGAAATTACTTCTTCCTTTATTTTATCATAAAAATTTCCATGTCTTTTTTATTTTATTTTAAAATGAAGATAATCTCTACTACGTTTTAATATAGAAACCTAATTCTCAACTTTCATTGGTGATATATTTGCTGTATGACTTCAATATCTATGAAAAGTGATATGCCTTAAGTTTCATCAGAATGGTGATATGGTTCGCAATTTTGATTTCATCGCATAGATGGGAAATTATCGAATGAGAAGTCAATTTTTTTTAAGAATGTGGATTAAACTTAACTCATCGTTACAAAATCGATTATTTTAAACGTAGTAAATATCTCAACTAAATGATTATTAAGTAATCCTTAAAAAAACTTACAGTTACAATAATGCTTATACCTAATGATGCAACTTCAAAAAGAAATTAGCATCATTAATAGATAAAGGATCAATATTTTTAGTTCACTTTATTTAGGATGTTAAGAACCCTCCCGCGGTATATATCTAAAATTTATAAAATTTATCTTTTCATTATTCAAGTCTTTTTCTATCAATAATTGAAGGTTTGATTATGAAGGAAGCGTTGGTTCTTTAATTCTTATTATTTAATTGAGAAGTCGTGTTTTTCTTAAAGATATTTTATTCTTACATAATTAATTGTCTAAATAAGAGACCTAAGCTCTAAAATCAGCTGAAGGTGAGAAAAAAAGAAATAAAGGATTTAAACTGTATTGACTGATAAAACTTTTTCTATTTATTTTAAATGAAATTCAAATTAATCATAAGTGTTTAATTATAAAAAAAATAAGGAAAGAGAAATTAAACACACATTCTACATAAAACTTTATAATGCTCAGACCTTAGTCGAGGTTTCTTGCTTAAACCCCTAAGACTCAAGACTTCCTTATTCAAGTCCTACAGACTCAAGACTTTTCTGCTTAGACCCTCAGCTTAAGACTTTCATGCTCAAGTCCATCAAACCAAGACTTTCTGCTCAATTCCCTTAAGTCCAAGACTTCTTGCTCAAACCCACGGTCCAAAACTTCCTTGCTCATGTTTCACGAACCCAAGACTTCCTGCTTAAACCCCTCAGATTCAAGACTTCTGCTCAGACCCTCGATCCGAGACTTCCTTGTTTAAATCTCACAGATTCAAGACTTCTGCTCAAGCAATCCACTTGATTAAGTCTTTCAATACTTTAGCACATAGCAGGAGATCTGCATGGCTCAAGAATCTTGTCGAGAGACTTGGTTGCTCAATCAATCTACTTGATTAAGACTTTCAATGCTCTAGCGCATAGCAAGAAACTTACATGCTCAAGTTTCTTGGCGAGAGACTTAATCTAAACTGCTAAATAACATGTTCAACAGAATAGAGAATAAGGTGTACTTGATACAAATATAAGAGGTACAGGGAAATCACCATAACAAAGACCTAAAGCTCTTATGATTTCTAAGATATTCAATGTTCAAGAAATTTTAAGGTTTTTATAATTACAACCTACAAATGAAATTCTACATACTCGATTGTGTTGATAATTTCTGATCTTATTACTCCTCCACCAGGTTGATCCCTGTTAAAGATTTAGTTTGAATCTTCACCTACTTATATAGCATTTGTAGAAGACTAGCCGTTGGAGAAATAAGTTGATCAAGTGTCTTTGCTTTCTCCATAGTTCAAGAGACGTTGAAGATAGATACACCAAAAGATCTTGATTCATTGTGTAATGTGTTTAACCATTGAGTCTTCAATGATATTCTGTACTATAGATTCGTTGATAGTAGATATCCGTAAAGAATGTCAACTTTTCTTGATCCTTGTGAATTAAGACTCTAGCTGACAAACTGATTTGACAATGCAACTTGGTTTTTGTAGTACGAATAACTTCAGCTTTATCACTAACTTTGAATGATCATCAGAAGTCAATTTACATTCACCAAGTGTAGAGACAATTATGTTTCTTCTTCTGATGTTGTGGCCTTCAACTTCAGAGTTTATGTCTGACATCACTTAGAGAATGTTCTTCAGATTCTGCACCACCATAATCTACCAATTCAGCTTTTCTCAAGTGTGCCCCTTGTATATCGGATTCTGAAAATATATCTATAAGTATTAGAACCTACTGTTAGCTCCTAAATTCGACGCCTCAGTTAGAAAGAAGGTATCCAAGACAAAAGGGTGGAGAATAACTTGAATGCAAGAAAATGGTCGAAAGAAGGAAAAAGCTAAGTCGAAGGACTCACCCAGAGGCCAAGGTTCGACCGTCTGCTGATAACGAATGGTGTGTCGAAGTATTTGAAATTTGAATGTTGGAGGGGAACGGTTTTGCTTATGGAAAATTGAGGGAGACACGTGTCACCTTATGAAGAATGGATCCATGCATTTGAGACAAGTGGCGGAAGGAGATTATGGTGGAAATTATGAGAGGTTATTTTTTGTTACTATAAATAGAGTGTCTTAGACATATCCAAAGGGTGTTGTAATTTACTATTGTACAAATTACTCTTGAAATTACTCCAAGTATCCGAGTGTAGAGAAAGCGAGTATTGTAAGAGAATATACGTGATGTAAACACACCATCTTTTAACTTAATGCAATTTTACTTGTTTTTTACTTTAAGTTTTACAAAGCCTTCGATTATCTTTACTGTCTTTATCCTTTTTTACTCCTTACCTTATTTCTCTTCTTCCTATGCGATTCTTTTCTCTTCGTCCTCAATGTAAATTCACTTTCACCAATAAACTTTCTTCTCTTTTATTAGAAGCCTTACTTTACCTTCAAATTAGCCCGTAGTCGAATAGATGTTCTTTTAGGATTCTGTTTATCCCAACCCTATTCGAGTGTAGAACTTGAATAAATTCTTAAAACTTAAAATAATTCTTTTAGCACATGTCATAGGATCAATCTGATCGACCCTGTGAGTTACCAAAGTTAGATTTGGAAGATCAGCGGTTGTTTTCTGATTTTCAAGGGAAACAAAATGGCACGCCCAGTGGGAAAGTGCTAGAAAATCTATTTTATAAAACTAAACTTATAAAAAAAATTCTACAGTTATACTGGTCCCTTTTCGTGAGAAGGTACATTTTTATGTTACTGAGAAGTGGTAAAATTACCGCTATAAACAAAGAGACGCGATCAAAACGAAGCAGTAAGAACATGGCTACGGATACAAACCAGTCAGATAACTCCAACCAACAAGGAGACGGTTACATCGAAGGAATAAGAGACGAGGGAGTTCCCCCTCCGATACCGTTGACTGGAGAACAAACGGTGCTTCCTGTGAGGCCAGTGCCGACGCCTTCAGCACTTGGGGTGGGATCGACAGTGATAAGGCCTTATACTCAGCCAATGTTGGAATACATTGGTCACCAAACGTCGAATCCTCAAATTTTGTTAGGAGGAAGTTCGACGTCCAAGCAGTTTGTGCCCCCTGGTTTTTCACAGTCACAAAGAAACCCCTCATATGGGATGCCCACTGCTATGATGCAAGGGCTCCAAAGTGCACCCCCTATATTCTCAGATCAAGCGATGGCTTCGCCACTACAAGGGTCGGGGTCAGGTGCGAACATGAGTCGAAACCCCCAGAGTTTAGGGTATTCGACACAAGGCCCCAATTTGACCAACACCTCAGTTGCGTGTTTGAGATAGCAGATGGATGAACGTAACCTACAGATGGTTCAGACTTTGTCACAAACCATGGGTGAAATATTTCAGCCATTAATCAAAAATACAACCCAGACCAATCAACAATTGGCGGTACAATTAACAAGATTGGTTGAATTCATGGGGGTACCTCCCTTAGCTAGAAACCAAGCCGCAGTAACGAATGCCCCGCGAGATAACCTAGCGAATATGATAGAAGTCGACGTAGGAAACCAAGGAAGGATAGTCCCTCCGGTAGTCGAAGAGCTTAGGAAGGATAGTCCCTCCGGTAGTCAAAGAAATCTAGGAGTGGTGGTTGTGAATCGAAACGAAGACGCAGATAATGTAGTCCAGCGTGTTCGTCGAAACAACATAGTCGTAGACAATAATCTAACGGCCATGGTCGAGAGAATTATGGCCAGAAATGGGTTAAACACCGATTTTACTAGGCCAAATTACACTTCACCTATAGTAGACTATATCCTTCAGGCGGAGTTACCTCCTAGGACGAAAGTACCTAAATTCACTAAGTTTTCAGGAGATACGACGGAATCCACCGTCGAACATGTGGCTCGTTACTTAATTGAGGCTGGAGAGATAGCGAACGAAGAAATCCTTAGGATAAAATACTTCCCAAGTTCTCTTACTAAGAACGCCTTCACCTGGTTCACGACGCTTCCCCCTAACACGATATGTAACTGGACCCAGTTAGAGAGTTTGTTTCATGAACAGTTCTATATGGGTCAGACTAAAATTAGCTTGAAAGAACTAGCTAGTGTGAAGCGTAAATTCTCTGAACCAATAGAGGAGTACCTTAATAGGTTCCGTTTGCTCAAGGCCAGATGCTTCACGCAGGTCCTTGAACATGAGTTGGTCAAAATGGCCGCTGGTGGTCTCGACTACTCTATTAGGAAAAAGTTGGACACCCAGTACCTAAGGGACATGGCCCAATTAGCCGATCGGGTTCGGCAACTCGAAAGACTCAAAGATGAAAAGGATAAGTTTAATAAAAATAAAAAGATAGCTTTTGTCGAATTTAATGATAACGTCGAAGGTCTGTGTGACGAGTCCATGAGTTTTGACGATGGTGAAGTGGATCTTGCTGAACTCAAGCAAGGGCCACCTTACTTATGCAAAGTATTAGCTCCCCCACAAGGGAAGAGTTATGTCGAATCTGAAAAGAATGATAGGTTCCCAAAGAAAATATATACCTTCGACATCAAAAATGTGATGAAATCTTCGATTTGTTAGTTAAGGATGGACAAATGATAGTGCCTCCTGGCGCCAAAATGTCGTCCCTAGAGCAAAGGAAGAAAAGAGGGTTTTGTAAATATCGTAACTTCTTGGGTCATAAAACATCTCAATGTTTTCTTTTCAGGGACCTCGTTCAGAATGCGATCCAAGAGGGACGTCTAAAGTTTGGAGAGAAAGTTGGTGGCCAAATGAAGGTCGACTTAGATCCTCTACAGACGGAAAACGCAAATTACACAGAGCCAGTCGAGGCTAACATGATCGAAGTTGTCAGCGGTTACGACTTCTCAATCGAAGTAACAGAGGCTGCTGGAAATCCCATAAACGAAGCTGTAATAGCGAAAGTTACCATCAGTTTCAGACAGGAGAGCTGTGTCAAAATGGAAGTTGATAGCTGTGACCAGAGGGGTGAAACCAAAGGCCCAAGCAACAAGAACAATCTGGGCCGGGAGATAGTGACCAAGGAAATAGCTGATGACTTCGTTAAGATTGATGAAGCCACCAAAGGCGTGGAGTTAAGCTTGAAGAAGCTTAACCTGGCCAAAGAAATTGAGATTAACATAGTTCAAATCACTCAACATGAGGAGGTAGCAGATAGTGAGTCAAACTACCAGGAAACACACACAAGGGAAGCCTACCCAGAGCAGGAGGAATCCATCATTTCTTCCTTCACCGCTGCCAGGAAAAGGGTTCTAGTATGATGCTCTGTCCCCGATGCAGCACCATATTCGACAAGAAGGCTGCACAAAAGTTGGAGGGGACACGAAGGTTGAAGCAAGAAAGCGAAAGGCCAAGATTCGACCCTCGAAGAGGCCTCCAACAGAGATCTGACCCTCACATAAGGCCTCCGATGAAAAAGCCCACTAGCTTCAAGCCCAATGCTGAGGCCACTGATGGAAAGTGGACGAGGCCCAATGAGAACAAGCAGCAAGGGCAAAATGAGATGGAAAAATTTTGAAGTACAAAGGGGATCTTCGTTAAGCTATCGAAAATAATTTCAGTCTTCGAAGGCTGCTCATGTATCGGAAAATTACAAACGGAAAAATCCCATGTCTCGATCCCAATGGAGACGTGAGCAGATAAGAAGGAAAACACATAGAGAAGATGCACATAAAGACCAACCGCAGTCCAGCACCAATATTCCCACAAACAGAAGGGTCAAACAGAGGCTTTTGGGAAGACACCTGTAGGAAGAAAGTTGTTTCCAACACGGATTGAAGAACAAATAAAGTCGGTCGACGATGAAATGACCGATAACTTTGATGAAGATTCTGATGATACGTTGGATATTCTGGTCAACATAGTATCAGTGATGCCACAGGGAGTTCGACAGGGTTTCAGTAGTCGAGAACTCAGACGCTTATACGGACTGGAAATAACGGCTCATAATCCGGTATGCTATTATGTAATGAACAACGGCTGCGTCGAGGAGCAAAATGCTTTCTTTAGACGGCCAACGGAGGCGATGAAAAACCATCTGAAGCCTCTTTATATTACAGCACAAATAGAGAAGGTCCCAGTCAACAAAATACTGGTGGACTGCGGCGCTACGGTGAACTTGATGCCGCATTTCTTGCTGAACAAAATTGGGAAAAGTGAGACAGACACCAAGCCACACAACATGGTGTTATCAAATTATAAAGGGAAGGTGGGTTCGACTATGAGGGTCATTTAGGTGAATGTCACGTCGGAACCATCACCCATCCGACTGTCTTCATGGTGGTAGAGACCACTGCCAATTATAATCTATTACTTGGAAGAGAATGGATCCATGGAGTGGGGGCAGTACCATCGTCGATGCATTAGAGGATTGCTATCTGGAGACCAGATGGTATTGTCGAAAACATCGAAGCGGATCAGGGATACTTTAAAGCACCTATAAATCAAATTGATAGAGGATAGTTTGACAACATTTGGCCAGTATAGGGCCATGTGAACCTGCAGACTTCGACTTTACATCTAATGACGAAGTGTATTGTTCGTTGTATCTGCATCCCGTCGAGGGTTTCCGATGGGACAAGGAAGTTCCAGGCGAAAGGTTACCATACCTTGGCGAACTTCCCGTAGACCCCACTGGCTGGGGAAATGAGTTCGATGATGATCACTGAAGCCGCAGCGCTACAAAAGATTTCGGCCTACGTGGCCGAGACTAAACTACAAATGACCTTGGAGGCCACTAATAACAAAATGGCTGAAGAAGCCAATGAAAAATCCAAACAAGCAGGTCCAGTTGGGTATTTCGACCCTAAGATTCAATACGAGGGGCAAAGACTCGACGCCATATATGACGATGAGCCTTTGGATTTCGAAAAGGATCCTTTGGCCAGCGATGTCAAAATGTTGGTGCAAGATCCACTGGAGGAAGTTGACCTGGGAGATAGAGCAATCAAAAGGGCCAACTTATATCAGCGCCAACCTCGACTCCCAACTTAGGGTCGAAATCATTCAGTTGCTACGAGAGTACAGGGATTGTTTTGCTTGGGACTACGACGAAATGTCAGGTCTTAAAAGAGAACTAGTCGAGCATATGCTACCAATCAAGCCTGGAAAAAAACCAGTCAAGCATAATCCAAGGCGCTTCGCCCCTGAGATCCTCTCAAAAATAAAGGAGGAAATCGAAAGACTCCTCCGATGCAAATTCATCCGTACAACCAGGTATGTCGAATGGCTAGCAGATATTGTGCCAGTCATAAAGAAAAACGGATCGTTAAGGGGTCTGTATAGACTTTAGGGATCTGAATTCAGCAACCCCTAAAGATGAGTATTCGATGCCTAGTGGCAGAAATGTTAGTCGATTCAGCCGCTGGCCACAAATACCTTAGCATGCTGGATGGATATTCTGGTTACAACCAGATTTTCATTGCTCAGGATGACGTTCCTAAAACAGCGCTCCGTTGCCCAGGGGCCTTAGGCACTTACGAATGGGTAGTGACTATATTGAGTCCTTTATGCAAATTTACATTGATGATATTATGATAAAATCTGTGTCAGGAAAGGCTCATGTGGAACACCTGCGCAAATCCTTCATGAGAATGAGGAAATTTGGACTCAAGATGAATCCCCTCAAGTGTGCATTCTGTGTGCAAGCAAGAGATTTTTTGGGTTTCGTAGTCCACAAGAAGGGGATCAAAATCAACCAAAACAAAACGAAGGTCGTCATGGAAGCGAAAGCACCATCCAACAAGAAGGAACTTCAGTCCTTGCTGGGCAAAACAAATTTCCTAAGAAGGTTCATATCGAATCTCAGCGGAAAAACAAAAGCCTTTTCGCCATTGCTTCGAGCCACTAAGGAGAAGTTCGAATGGACGAAAGATCAGCAAGAGGCCTTCTACAAGATCAAAGACTACTTGACTCATCCTCTAGTCCTTGCACCTCCACGTCGAACCAAAAACATGAGATTGTACATAGCAGCATCAGACAACACTCTAGGGAGCATGCTTGCTCAAGAGGATGAGAGTGGCGTCGAAAGGGCCATTTACTACCTTAGTAGAGTTCTAAATGATGCAGAAACTAGGTATAGTGAAATAGAGAAATTATGCCTATGTTTGTATTTCTCGTGTATGAAGTTGAAGCAATATATAAAACCATTGATGTTTACGTGTCTTCACATTTTAATGTTATTAAGCACATGTTGTCCAAACCTATTTTGCATAGTCGAATCGAAAAATAGGCATTAGCATTAACTGAGTATTCATTGACTTATAGACCGTTGAAAGCGGTCAAAGGGCAAATAGTGGCAGACTTTATTGTCGACACTCCATAAATGAAAATACCCTGAACTTTGTTGAACTAGAGCCTTGGAAGCTATACTTTGATGGGTCTAGTCACAAGAATGGGACGGGCATAGGTCTATTGATCATTTCGCCTAAAAAAATTCCAACAAAATTCAAGTATAGGGTCGAGGGCCTATGTTCTAATAATGAGCTGAATACGAAGCTTTGATCACCGGACTTGAAATTTTGTTAGAATTGGGGCAACCCGAGTCGAAATAATGGGAGATTCAGAGTTAGTTGTAAAACAGCTAACAAAGGAATACAAATGTGTTAAAGAAAATCTCATCATGTATTTCGTAATAGCTAACAGACTGCTCAAAAATTTTTAATTTTGTACCATTCGACACATACCACGAATACACAATCAGATAGCCAACGACCTGACGCAAGTTGCCTCAGGATACAGGGTCTTGAAGAAGAACTTACAGGAGGCAATTGAGGCCAGAGGTAAGGTGGTGTCCGTGGGCTTGAGACCATCAGACTTGGAAGTCACGAAATTTGGCTACGCCGACGAGGAAACCTTTGAGATTTTTACAGTCGAAGGTTTGACAGACAAAGATTGGAGGAAACCTCTGGTCAAATACCTTCAGAACCCTTCCATCGACTACAGAACGAAAGATAAAATACCAAGCACTAAGCTACGTCCTGTTGGGGAACGAGTGTATTTATGAAAACTTCTGAGGGAGTTTTACTCAAATGCCTCAGTGAATCTGAAGCATACTTAGCATTGTCCTTAGTCCATGGTGGGACATGCGGAGCACACCAAGTAGGCCATAAGACGAAATGGTTGCTGTTTCGCCAGGGGATGTACTGGCCTACGATGCTGAAAGATTGCATCGAGTTCGCCAAAGGTTGTCAGGAATGCCAAATTCATGCTGGCATACAACATGTCCCAACAAGCGAGTTGCATCGTAGTCCACAAGAAGGGGATCAAAATCAACCAAAACAAAACGTAAGGCCGTCATGGAAGCCGAAAGCGCCATCCAACAAGAAGGAACTTCAGTCCTTGCTGGGCAAAATAAATTTCCTAAGAAGGTTCATATCGAATCTCAGCGGAAAAACAAAAGCCTTTTCGCCATGGCTTCGAGCCACTAAGGAGAAGTTCGAATGACGAAAGATCAGCAAGAGGCCTTCTACAAGATCAAAGACTACTTGACTCATCCTCCAGTCCTTGCACCTCCATGTCGAACCAAAAAACATGAGATTGTACATAGCAGCATCAGACAACACTCTAGGGAGCATGCTTGCTCAAGAGGATGAGAGTGGCGTCGAAAGGGCCATTTACTACCTTAGTAGAGTTCTAAATGATGCAGAAACTAGGTATAGTGAAATAGAGAAATAATGCCTATGTTTGTATTTCTCGTGTATGAAGTTGAAGCAATATATAAAACCAGTTGATGTTTACGTGTCTTCACATTTTAATGTTATTAAAGCACATGTTGTCCAAACCTATTTTGCATAGTCGAATCGAAAAATGGGCATTAGCATTAACTGAGTATTCATTGACTTATAGACCGTTGAAAGCGGTCAAAGGGCAAATAGTGGCAGACTTTATTGTCGACCACTTCATAAATGAAAATACCCTGAACTTTGTTGAACTAGAGCCTTGGAAGCTATACTTTGATGGGTCTAGTCACAAGAATGGGACAGGCATAGGTCTATTGATCATTTCGTCCTAACAAAATTCCAACAAAATTCAAGTATAGGGTCGAGGGCCTATGTTCTATAATGAGGCTGAATACGAAGCTTTGATCGCCGGACTTGAAATTTTGTTAGAATTGGGGGCAACCCGAGTCGAAATAATGGGAAATTCAGAGTTAGTTGTAAAACAGCTAACAAAGGAATACAAATGTGTTAAAGAAAATCTCATCATGTATTTCGTAATAGCTAACAGACTGCTCAAAAAATTTGAATTTTGTACCATTCGACACATACCACGAATACACAATCAGATAGCCAACGACCTGGCGCAAGTTGCCTCAGGATACAGGGTCATGAAGGAGAACTTACAGGAGGCAATTGAGGCTAGAGGTAAGGTGGTGTCCGTGGGCTTGAGACCATCAGACTTGGAAGTCACGAAATTTGGCTACGCCGACGAGTGAAACCTTTGAGATTTTTACAGTCGAAGGTTTGACAGACAAAGATTGGAGGAAACCTCTGGTCAAATACCTTCAGAACCCTTCATCGACTATAGAACGAAAGATAAAATACCAAGAACTAAGCTACGTCCTGTTGGGGAACGAGTTATTTATGAAAACTTCTGAGGGAGTTTTACTCAAATGCCTCAGTGAATCTGAAGCATACTTAGCATTGTCCTTAGTCCATCGTGGGACATGCGGAGCACACCAAGTAGGCCATAAGATGAAATGGTTGCTGTTTCGCCAGGGGTATGTACTGGCCTACGATGCTGAAAGATTGCATTGAGTTCGCCAAAGGTTGTCAGGAATGCCAAATTCATGCTGACATACAACATGTCCCAACAAGCGAGTTGCATCGTAGTCCACAAGAAGGGATCAAAATCAACCAAAACAAAACGAAGGCCGTCATGAAGCGAAAGCGCCATCCAACAAGAAGGAACTTCAGTCCTTGCTGGGCAAAATAAATTTCCTAAGAAGGTTCATATCGAATCTCAGCGGAAAAACAAAAGCCTTTTCGCCATGGCTTCGAGCCACTAAGGAGAAGTTCGAATGGACGAAAGATCAGCAAGAGGCCTTCTATAAGATCAAAGACTACTTGACTCATCCTCCAGTCCTTGCACCTCCATGTCGAACCAAAAACATGAGATTGTACATAGCAGCATCAGACAACACTCTAGGGAGCATGCTTGCTCAAGAGGATGAGAGTGGCGTCGAAAGGGCCATTTACTACCTTAGTAGAGTTCTAAATGATGCAGAAACTAGGTATAGTGAAATAGAGAAATTATGCCTATGTTTGTATTTCTCGTGTATGAAGTTGAAGCAATATATAAAACCAGTTGATGTTTACGTGTCTTCACATTTTAATGTTATTAAGCACATGTTGTCCAAACCTATTTTGCATAGTCGAATCGAAAAATGGGCATTAGCATTAACTGAGTATTCATTGACTTATAGACCGTTGAAAGCGGTCAAAGGGCAAATAGTGGCAGACTTTATTGTCGACCACTCCATAAATGAAAATACCCTGAACTTTGTTGAACTAGAGCCTTGGTGTTGCACCCCAAATTTTGACCCCTTAGATCCTCATCATAATTGTAGCATCATACTCACTTGATTAACTAACCTTAACCCATTTCAAGTTTATCTTTGTCAAGATGCAGATGAATTAGGGTTCCGTACCGTCAAAAATCGAGGCTTCAATGGTTTGATCAATCAATGTATTGGATTGATTCAACTATAAACAAGATCAAGAATACTACATTGGATCAAGTATGAATTCAATTTGAGGTGGTCACCCAGGAATTAAGAACAGTGCAGTTCAGGATACCCGATTAGGGTTTTCGATCAGGAAAAGTCAACTGTAGTTTGACTTTTAATTTAAAAGGTGTTCCAATGGTGGGATCATGGTCCATGAAGTTTCTATGCCTTATTAAAGTCTACTCAAGAAGTTTCAAGGCCTCAAAATACCCGGAACATCAACAGTCGACTCGGTAGCCACCGATCGATGATCGTTCGGTTGACCGAAAAGTCAACTCTTCACTCATGAGGAATTTGACCTCAAGATGGGAATAAAAAATGGTCCTTTATGTCATATTACACCTCCCCATAAAATTTCATGGCCATCGGATCAAGGATTGAGGAGTAATCAAAAAGTTGGGAAATCAAGGTTTTGAAAAGGGCAAAGTCATAACTCCTTAACCACACAAGGGTTTTTGACCTAGTTTCAGAGGAATTGAGTTCCTAACACAAGCATAAATATTTTATTACCTAATTGGGGCTTTCTAAAAAGTACAAGTGGGTTCCATAACTCTTCCTGGTTAGAGAGAACCGAGGTCCACAAGTTGGCAAAAACTCACATTGGCAAAACCAGGTTCAACATGAGTTTTTTTATTCCAAAACCTCTCCAAATTGATGCTAATCAAAGACTAAGCCTCATTTATGATGTTTACATTGTTAATAAACATGTTTAACATCAATTCCCACGAAAATGACCAAAGATCAAAGGAAATCATTATTTAATGCAAGTTGTAAAAGTGAATAGTGAAGAAAGAGAAAAAAGGTGGCTACCCTTGTCAAATCATCAACTTTAATTCAACAAGTCACCTTCTATCCTATCAAGCATGATGGAAAAATCTATGGGGCATGGAGAATATCTTATTAGAGTGTCTTAAAGATAAAGGTGAAGATTTCATTGGAAAACCTCAAAGATTTTCATGATGGAAGGTTAAAATTGACAATTTGCTACACTTTTGCCCATACCTTGATCCAAGGCCTTTGGCTATAAATAGAAATCACTTCCTACATCAAAAACACAAGTTCCATGCTAGAAACCAGCTATAACTTTATTCCTTACACAATCACAAGTTCTTACAAAATCTCATTAGTTTCCAAAATCCCTCAAAATTTGCTTTGAAAAACACCTTTCAAAACCATTTCCAAACTTCTTCCAACTCAAGAAACACTTCAAACACATAAAGTATGATGTATGAAGCTATCCAAGTCACTTCCACACTTATGTAACAGATCTTGGAATAGCTCTCAAGATCTCTGGTTTTCTTATTGCTTAAGCTTGCTTCAAGAGGTAAACCTAAAACTCATAAATGTGAACTTTCCACTTGCATTCCACATGTTACATGACTGTTTTTTTACCATGATGATCTTGAAAATTTCAACTTGTAACTTGATTTTTCTTGTGAGATTGATCTTGTATTATTTCTAAAAATTTTGTTAACATGTTTAAATAATCAAATTTGTTTGATTCATTGTCTTACCATGTGCATTTTATTCCTTTTATCATTTAGATTTTCATGTTTTGTTCATCCAAACTTCAAAAAATCATAACTCATCCATTTTTCATCATTTTGAACCCATTCTTTTTGCATTGTGTTTTTATTGATGCCTACTTTCATGTGATATTTTTTAATTCCATGTTTGTTCATATTTTCATGCCTTTTGGTTGCTTGTAAGTTGCCTTTATATTGAGATCGTTATCTCGCGTATGCAGATGAATTTCTTTTTCATCGTGATCATTTGTGTTATGATATTCACTCATTCTCATTTATACTATGTTAGTTAACATGTTAGGTACTCTCCCTTGGTTGTTACCATTATTTCATATTGCTTTCCTCCTAAATTATGAGGTTAACTAATTTGCTTGTATTTGATTGTCATCGATACATGTGGTTGTTACCTTCAACCTTTGTTAAGATATACCTTTAATCTTTGTTAAGATATGCTTTCATCTTTGTTAAGATACATGATCTTTGGTTGTAACCATGCCCCTTTTGTTTAAAGTATTGATTACTTTGTTAATTATTTCTTCCCCAAGTGATGGAACTTTTTTAGTTCTCATCCAAGTTGCCCTCATCTCCTCCCTTCAACAGGAAAGTCTCTCTATTGACCCTTGGGTCATAGATAGCTCAATACCCTCATAGGCCTCGAAAGAGCCTTAACCCCCTTTTTTGGTCTGGATAGAACCAATAGGATATAAACTCATAGGTCTGGATAGAACCTTCCCCTCTTTTGGTCTGGAAAGAACCAATTGATTCCTTAGTTCGAGCCCGAACTACGACAGCTCTGATTTCTCATTGGACAATGAGAATACGTAGGCACAAGATGCGATATCTTGACGAGCAACCTTCCCCCTCACTAGGAGTGTTTACAACTAGAACCCTAGGATAGAGTTGTTAACTCTATGTAAGGATCATGGATATGATCACTTACTCCCCCCCCTTTGAGTGTTACAACATAGACATAGAGAGTTTTGTGAAACTCTACACAAACATTATTATGTTTGTTCCCCTTTGAACCTTGATCGCAATCAAGCGGTTCTTCAACCCTAGTGAGGTGAACTACGATTGCTCTGATTCTATCCTAGTTAGGATACGTAGGCAGAGGACGCGATGTCTTTGCGAGCAAACTTAGAAACAATCTTAGGTCTTCATCTATCATAACCTTCACCTTTTTACCCAATACCCAAACCTTAGCAAATATTTAACAAACTTAGCATACAAACAAACAAAAGGTTCCTGTAGAGTACTACAGATGTTTAGGATGTGTGATACCTACCCTATGCATAACCAACCCCCGATCCCCGAATCTCTTAGCATTGTTGTTACATCGCGCAAAAGGTTCTTTCTTTCTTTAGACCTTTCCTTTGGATAAATTAAAGACCGGTTGTGAATTTAAGAATTAAAGATTCAAGTTAATCAATAGCTTGGTATCACGATTCTCACCGCAACAGAAATGGCGACTTCACTGGGGAAAACTTACTTAACTTGAGGGTTTAGCCTATTTTGTTTGATTGTATGCTATATTTGTAAACATTTGCTTAACATGTATATTTGTCAATATATTTGTATGTTGGATATTGGGTGCTTTGAGCGGTGAGACGGTCCTATACCCGGACTCGAGTGCAATTATGATAGGATGGTGGTATATTCAAGAAGGCTTATAGGGAGTTGATTCCCGACCAAGCTAACTTGAGAAACCACCGCTCGGTGTAGGCCCTCTTGAAAGTTTAGTATCGTTGATCGAGTATTCGTGAAAACAATGCTACTTTCAATGAAGGAGCCTATGACACTGTGGACTTTTAGAATACATTCTACCCCACTTTGGCCTTATTAGGACGTAGTGCGATGGCTATAAGGAAGTATTTCCGAAATAGTTGATACGCGATACTACACTCAGACGAGATTCTCTTGAGAATATTATCGATTACCAAGTGATTTGGGAAATTGATAATATCCGAAAGATGGGTTGATGACTCTGGGAACTCTGTAGAACCCGTTCGGCAGGTGCAAATTTACCCATAGTACAAATCCTTGGGGATGGGTAGACCTTTGACTCCTTGCTTTGATCTTGAGCCTAGGATTTCTTTGTATATGCTTTGTATTTGTGAATACTTGTCTTTGTGTTATGTGTGCATCATCACATCATATCACCATAAACATATCATGTCGCAACTAGTTTTATAAAATTCAGTCGATCTCTGGTTTTTTTTTTTAAAAAAAAAAAAAAAAGTTGTAACTTTTTCCAATGATAAATGAAATGGGGTTTTTAACCTAATCAAACTTCTGATTTTTGTAAAACCAGTTGCGTTTTTGCATTGGCATCAACATTTTACATATCATACTTCGTTGCATTGGTTTTTTTGGTTCATTCTGTGTTCCGTTGACATCATAAGGGGAATATCTAACACAAATAGGCAACAATGGAAGGACTTTTGAAAGCTCAGGAAATGATGAAAGAGGACATCAGAATTCTCAAGTGTCAGATGAATTGGGTACTTGAGACATTGCCAGAATATGATGAAGAAAGAGGGTCACTCTGACCATGTTGCGTCCAGAGAAACGAGGGATGCATTATCTTTGATGGTTCCTACAACTCAAGGACATCCTCGGCATCAACGAAGAAATAACCATCAATCGCGTCAGTACGCCCAACATTCAGTGTTTGTTCCTCCTCAAGCTTCTCAAAGCCGAAAATTGAACAAGAAGGATCATGTCAGGAAAGATAAGACTTGCGGTAGACAAACTCTAGTACCGTTAAGCAAACTTTACCCGCTACTGATTCAGAACTCACTAGTGACTCCACGATTATCCAATCCGGTGCCAGGACCAT
The DNA here is from genome assembly GCA_963859935.3 of Lathyrus sativus. Taxonomy (NCBI): domain Eukaryota; kingdom Viridiplantae; phylum Streptophyta; class Magnoliopsida; order Fabales; family Fabaceae; genus Lathyrus; species Lathyrus sativus. The sequence goes on along the minus strand of OZ012741.1, from coordinate 445,885,269 downwards.
GGCATAATGTGAACCTAAACTGTGAATTTCACAAAGGAGCCGAAGGACACAACTTAGATGCATGCATAGCATTGAGTTATCTTGTGCAAGAGCTAATCATTGACAAACGCTTGATCCTCGAGGAAGACCATCCAAGAGTGGATTGTGGATATCATACTGGAACAACAGGGCACCTAGTTGAAGAATGTGAAGGTTTTAAACTAAGATTGCAAGAGTTGCTGAAACCTCGGGAGGATAAATCAAAGGACAGTGCTGCGATTCCTGAATCTAAAGGCAAAGGACCCGTGAGACCCCTCATAATTCTATATCACAAGGAGCATGTGGTTGTTGAAGGTGTTTCCCCGCATGGGCCTAAAATTTGAAATTTGTTTTGTTAAACAATTTTAATTCCCTAAAGCTGGCAGTTGTAGACTGTTTTAGCATTTTGTTGTGTTTTCTTTGCATTTGTGTTGCTTGTAAACTGTTGTTTATTTGAATTTGGCAATATTTAATGAAACTTTTGTGCATCTTTTGATTAAGTCCATTCGTTTCACTCTTTCTTTTTCTTTCATTGTTATGAAATACCAAAAATGCAAGAAAATTTCTTTTGTTTACTAAACTGTTGTTTAAAGCAAAGATTGGGGAGGATGATGAAAATTATATCCATAACTGCTGTTGATATGCTTTCAATTTAACTTTGCCGATGATGTGAGGCATTGTTTCAATCCCTAAACACTGGAGAAATAAGGAAGATAATCCCTCGTCAACCCCTTTGAGCCTAGAAGTAGGAGTTTTCTTTCTTTAAAAAAATAAAACCTTAAATCTCAAACCTAGGGCGGGTAGTCCTCGGTTAACTTAAAGATATGTGCATACAAGATACTTTTCATATAAAGGTGGTGCACTCAAGTTTTCCTTCGTACACAACAAGAAAGTGTCGAAGATGCTTTTCAACATAAAAGACGATGATGGTTCACCGTATCCATTAAACTAGGTAGTCACCTCCTTTCCCAAAAGAAAAAAAAAAGGAAGAGTGAAAAAAAAAGCCCGCTAAGTCGAAACCTATGAAGGAGACTTAGGCAAAAATGGGGCATCCCATTGACTGTATATTCGAACAAAGCAGTTCAGACAAAAGTCAGGGATAACAAAAGAGAGGAATTCTGTAAGAGTTATCACTCTTAAAAATCCTCAAATAGCAAAAAGCTATCAAATACTGTAAGGGAGTTGTGACTACCTTAGGTTTGTAAGCCATCACCAACTATCATCAGTCCAATTCTTAAGCCTGTAAGAACCTGAATATATAGTTTGAGTTAACTGAGTGTAGGATTGGAGTTCATTATGGAGAGTGGGTGGGACAAATAACTTTTGAGCCTTTATCCTTTGTTTCATGAACCATGAACCAAGCCACGATACAACCCTTAAAAGACCTAATTGAGGTAAGGTTGTTTTGAAAGCATATTACAGCAAGGTTGGATAACCTGACTCCTAATGATCTTTGATTGTATGTGTTCATCACTTTATCCATCATTTGTAAAATGATTAGATCACTTTCACTTTGATCACTTGATCACTCCGCCGTGTGTGTTTTATTAAAAAAAATGTTTTCAAAAGATTGCATGAATTTTACATTGAAAATTGCCAATTTTTAATGAACAACATTGTGTGCAAAACAATCCAATGTCAAAGGAATCCCAACAAAAGCTTCCAGCTAGGGAAATTGACTTGATAAAAAAGGCTCAGCCTGGGGCAATCAATTTGAAGGATTTGTTAATCATTTGTTACAACGTCCAGCTAATCAAAGCTAACCAGGTCAAGATCAGATGAAGCTCTCAATGAACAGTTTAGTCTGGGGCAAACCTTTTGCAGTTACCAGCTAGCAGGGGCAAGTTTGTTCCCCAGTCGTTACTTCCACAGTCCGAGACTTTGTTGTGTAAGCACCGTTAAACTGGGGCAATCACGTCGAGATTTGTAAATCTCTCTCTATAAGAGTTTAAAGACATTGAAGCATCTTTATGCTAGTTCTCTCGATGGTTTCTTCCCACAGACCATGTAATATGAGGCAGAAAAGGTTAAAGATTGTTTGTCGCAATAGCCGTTGCTCACTGAAAGAGGATTGTTATACTATCAATGGGGCAGAAAGATTTTGGTCTCATGATACCCTTTGTCAGCTCTCTGATTAAGTTGTTACTTCGGTTGATCTTGGAACTTCCCTTGGTGATTTTCCTTCAACAAAGAATTCAAACTCATGATGGCAATCCAAGTGAAGTCATGATGTTGTGTCCTAAGTAGATTACTCTCTCCCAGAGATGGTTGTAACTTTGACAGTGGAATTGTTGTTCTTCATGATCATCCCTTTGATGTCCAATTTTGGTTGGGTCTCCGTGTCGAGATGCTTATTTCATCTCCAGTTTTGTTTTGTCTAATTTGTCAGCATAAACATAAGCATGGCATAAAGCATATGCATAACATCCGTGCATTTTTGCTATCTCTGGTTGTCACTTGTTCCTGTTTCACTTTGATTCCCTCCTCGGTGAATGGGTATGTTGTCTCTCTCCAATAGAGTTGTCAGCCCTTAAGCATAAAATGTCCATCCTTTATCAATTCCCCACAGAGTTTGATCCTCGTGGATGATGGTTGCTTCAGTTATCTTTTTCCATGATTGGATAAGATGGGTCCCCATTCGAGTTCATTTCTCAATGGTTGGAGTCTTGTTTGAAAGTTTCTTTCTAGCTTAATCCTAGATTGAACTTCGGTCCCTGTCGGTCGCCTAACCTACCTAGATGTGCATTTATTTTGCACTATCTATCAAGAAGAACATCTTACATGGTAATACAGATAAGTGGCAATCTTTGACAAGAAGCTTATCGTCTTCAGCGATAAATGGCAGTCTCTTCGGAGAAGTTTAATCGTATTCACAAATAAGTGGCAATCTTTGACAAGAAGCTTATCGTCTTCAGCGATAAATGGCAGTCTCTTCGGAGAAGTTTAATCGTCATCAATAGGTGAGTGGCAATCTCTTGGGAGAAGCTTAACCATATTCAGCGATAAATGGCAGTCTCTTCGGAGAAGTTTAATCGTCATCAACAGGTGAGTGGCAATCTCTTGGGAGATGCTTAACCTTCATCAACGATAAATGGCAGTCTCTTCGGAGAAGTTTAATCATCTTCAGTGGTAAGTGGCAGTCTCTGTAGAGAAGCTTAACCTTTCTCAACGATAAATGGCAGTCTCTTCGGAGAAGTTTAATCGTCTTCAGTGGTAAGTGGCAGTCTCTGTAGAGAAGCTTAACCTTCATCAATGATAAATGGCAGTCTCTTCGGAACTAGAAGTTTAATCGTCCTCAACGATAAATGGCAGTTTCTTCGGAGAAGTTTAATCGTCTTCAGTGGTAAGTGGAAGTCTCTGTAGAGAAGCTTAACCTTTCTCAACGATAAATGGCAGTCTCTTCGGAGAAGTTTAATCGTCTTCAGTGGTAAGTGGAAGTCTCTGTAGAGAAGCTTAACCTTTCTCAACGATAAATGGCAGTCTCTTCGGAGAAGTTTAATCATCCTCAACGATAAATGGCAGTCTCTTCGGAGAAGTTTAATCGTCTTCAACGGTGAGTGGCAATCTTAACCTTCATCTCAACGATAAATGGCAGTCTCATTTGAGAAGTTTATCTTAAGGATGTCGACGCACGGTTGTAACCAGAATTGTTTGAAAATCCAGTGGATACTGGTATAAGTAATTTGGTGGTGACCAATCATATTTCAAGTAAGGCCCGTTGGTAACTGGCATTATGAAAATCCATGGACGACGAATACTAACAATTTGGTCATGTATCATTCCAAACTAAGTCACGATGATTTCCATCCTAAGCTCAGGTTTCGTACCTTTGAAGATGTATTGTTTGATTCCAAGCACAGGTTTTGTACCTTTGGAAGAGGTTTGTTTCTATCCCGAGCACAGGTTGTGTACCTTTGGAGATAGATTGTTTGATCCCAAGCTCAGGTTGTGTACCTTTGGAGATGTATTGTTTAATTCCAAGCACAAGTTTTGTACCTTTGGAAGAGGTTTGTTTCTATCCCGAGCGCAGGTTGTGTACCTTTGGAGATAGATTGTTTGATCCCAAGCTCAGGTTTCGTACCTTTGGAAGATGTTTGTTGCCAGTTCAAGCACAGGTTTCGTACCTTTGGAAGAAGTTTGTTTCTATCCCGAGCACAGGTTGTGTACCTTTGGAGATAGATGTTTGTTTTCATCCCAAGCTCAGGTTTTATACTTTTGGGAAGATGTATTGTTTGATTCCAAGCACAGGTTTTATACCTTTGGAAGATGTATTGTTGGATTCCAAGCACAGGTTTTATACTTTTGGGAAGATGTATTGTTGGATTCCAAGCACAGGTTTTGTACCTTTGGGAGATTGTTTGTTGCCATCCCGAGCACAGGTTGTGTACCTTCGGAGATGTATGCTTTGGATCCCGAGTTCAGAAGTTCCCAGAGACTAAGGTGGTTGCGTTTGCATGAAGTGTTCTATATCCTAATGTATTGAGGATGTTCAGCTTTCATATCCTAATGTATTGAGGATGTTCAGTTTTCAATCCTAATGTGTTGAGGGTTGTATCTCTTTTTGGTCCTAATGTATTGAGGGTCGTGTCTCTGCTATATCCTAACGTGTTGAGGGTATTAGTTTTCAATCCTAATGTGTTGAGGGTTGTATCTCTTTTCGATCCTAATGTATTGAGGGTCGTGTCTCTGCTATATCCTAACGTGTTAAGGGTATTAGTTTTCAATCCTAATGTGTTGAGGGTTGTATCTCTTTTCGGTCCTAATGTATTGAGGGTCGTGTCTCTAACTATATCCTAACGTGTTAAGGGTATTAGTTTTCAATCCTAATGTGTTGAGGGTTGTATCTCTTTTCGATCCTAATGTATTAAGGGTCGTGTCTCTGCTATATCCTAACGTGTTGAGGGTATTAGTTTTCAATCCTAATGTGTTGAGGGTTGTATCTCTTTTCGGTCCTAATGTGTTGAGGGTTGTGTCTCTACTATATCCTAATGTTTTGAGGGTATTAGTTTTTGATCCTAAGGTTTTGAGGGTCTTCGTCCAATCCTAATGTGTTGAGGGTTGTGTCTCTACTATATCCTAACGTTTTAAGGGTATTAGTTTTTGATCCTAAGGTTTTGAGGGTCTTCGTCCAATCCTAATGTGTTGAGGGTTGTGTCTCTACTATATCCTAATATTTTGAGGGTATTAGTTTTTTATCCTAAAGTTTTGAGGGTTTTCGTCCAATCCTAATGTGTTGAGGGTTGTGTCTCTACTATATCCTAATGTTTTGAGGGTATTAGTTTTTGGTCCTAAAGTTTTGAGGGTCTGCGTCCAATCCTAAGGTGTTAAGGGTTGTGTCTCCGTTGTATCCTAACGCTTTAAGGATATTAGCTTTTGTTCATAAGGTTTTGAGATATATATTTGTGCTTCCTGTTTGAAGATTTGGTCGTCACCAAACCCTTTGAAAGCCCAGTGGTTACTGACATCTTTTAAAGTCCAATTGTTATCGGTATCATCTAATCTGGTCGTTACCAACTATCATTCAAAAGCCTAGTAGTGGCTAGCATTGTTAAAAGCCCAATTATTATTGGTATCCTTCGAGTTGGTCGTTACCAATCTTTTCCAAAGCCCAGTGGTCACTGGCATCTTTCAAACCCAATTGTTATTGGTATCATCTAATCTGGTCATTACCAACTATCATTCGAAAGCCTAGTAGCTACTAGCTTTGTTCAAAACCAATTGATATTGATATCGTCTGATTTGTTCGCTACCAAACATCATTCTAAAAACCCAGTGGCTACTGGCATCCTTCGGATCCAATTATTATTGGTATTGGATTTGGTCGTTACCAACTTTATCTGTTAAATCCAATTGTATTGGTATCCTTTGATTTGGTCGTCACCAATAATCTTCAAAGTCCAATTGTTATTGACGTTGTCTAAACTCAATTGTTATCGTCACTTCGATTTGGTTGTCACCAAACCCTTTGAAAATCCAATGGTTATTGATCTTCTTTGATTTTGGTCGTTACCAATCTCCCCAGTTAAGTCTAGTGGTTACTAGCATTATCATAACCAATCGTATTTGGAACACTGATTTGGTAGTCACCAGTTCTTTCTAAGTCCAGTGGTTACTGGCATTGCTTGAAAACTAATCGATATTAGTACCGTGAGGTTTGGTTGTTACCAATTTCCCCAGCTGAAGTCCTGTTTTGTCCGAAATTCCCAACTGTGATTGGAACTTTGGTTTGGTTGTCACCATCACCCCCAGGAAGTCTAGTGGTAACTAGCACTATTGGAAGCTATTTGTTATTCTGGCCGTCACCAGTTTCCCCGGTTGAAGCTTTTGCTTTTCCAGTCGAGTCTCGGAGAACTAGTGGGTACTAGTTTCCCCGGCACGTCCGGTCTTGTTTCTAACCTTTTCTTGAAGATCCCGTTTGAACTCTTCATTATAGGAAATTTCTCATCTGGTTATCCTCAGTGAGACTCGTGTCTCCATTCTGTCTTTTCCCTGTTGAAGTTGTGCTTCCCCAGTGGATTTATTCCCCAACGAAGTTTTCCCCATTGGGTTTCTTCCCCAGTGTGGTTTGCGTTTCTTTTCTTTCGTTTCCCCAGTGAAGAATTATTATCTTCCCCGGTGGACTTCCTCATCTGGTTATCCCCAGTGAGATTCGTTTCTCCTTTCCCCAATGAAGATGTGTCTTCCCTGGTGGAATTTGTGTCCCATGTGTGAAAGATTTCCTTGATAAGCATCTTTAGTCATGTCTGAACTATCTTGCTTACTTGGTCTTGAATCTTTCCCCAATGTGTTGGGTCCCTCGTGAGTGGTTACTCGTCTTATTGTCGTTCTTTTAAATTTGCTCCTGTGTCTGCATTTGTCTTGCATTCAAGCATCATAAAACACCATTTAGAACACATTGCATTTCAGTATTGGTCCTTTTGCATACCATCGGATCTAAGGGACAAAATTTTTGGTTTGCTATATTTAAATACCTTTCACTACGATTCTATGAGGATTGTCATCTCTCATTGCCATCTAGTGAAGATATTTAAATAGGGGCAACTGTTGCACCCCAAATTTTGACCCCTTAGATCCTCATCATAATTGTAGCATCATACTCACTTGATTAACTAACCTTAACCCATTTCAAGTTTATCTTTGTCAAGATGCAGATGAATCAGGGTTCCGTACCGTCAAAAATCGAGGCTTCAATGGTTTGATCAATCAATGTATTGGATTGATTCAACTATAAACAAGATCAAGAATACTACATTGGATCAAGTATGAATTCAATTTGAGGTGGTCACCCAGGAATTAAGAACAGTGCAGTTCAGGATACCCGATTAGGGTTTTCGATCAGGAAAAGTCAACTGTAGTTTGACTTTTAATTTAAAAGGTGTTCCAATGGTGGGATCATGGTCCATGAAGTTTCTATGCCTTATTAAAGTCTACTCAAGAAGTTTCAAGGCCTCAAAATACCCGGAACATCAACAGTCGACTCGGTAGCCACCGATCGATCGTTCGGTTGACCGAAAAGTCAACTCTTCACTCATGAGGAATTTGACCTCAAGATGGGAATAAAAAATGGTCCTTATGTCATATTACACCTCCCCATAAAATTTCATGGCCATCGGATCAAGGATTGAGGAGTAATCAAAAAGTTGGGAAATCAAGGTTTTGAAAAGGGCAAAGTCATAACTCCTTAACCACACAAGGGTTTTTGACCTAGTTTCAAGAGGAATGAGTTCCTAACACAAGCATAAATATTTTATTACCTAATTGGGGCTTTCTAAAAAGTACAAGTGGGTTCCATAACTCTTCCTGGTTAGAGAGAACCGAGGTCCACAAGTTGGCAAAAACTCACATTGGCAAAACCAGGTCAACATGAGTTTTTTTTATTCCAAAACCTCTCCAAATTGATGCTAATCAAAGACTAAGCCTCATTTATGATGTTTACATTGTTAATAAACATGTTTAACATCAATTCCCACGAAAATGGACCAAAGATCAAAGGAAATCATTATTTAATGCAAGTTGTAAAAGTGAATAGTGAAGAAAGAGAAAAAAGGTGGCTACCCTTGTCAAATCATCAACTTTAATTCAACAAGTCACCTTCTATCCTATCAAGCATGATGGAAAAAATCTATGGGGCATGGAGAATATCTTATTAGAGTGTCTTAAAGATAAAGGTGAAGATTTCATTGGAAAACTCAAAGATTTTCATGATGGAAGGTTAAAATTGACAATTTGCTACACTTTTGCCCATACCTTGATCCAAGGCCTTTGGCTATAAATAGAAATCACTTCCTACATCAAAAACACAAGTTCCATGCTAGAAACCAGCTATAACTTTCTTCCTTACACAATCACAAGTTCTTACAAAATCTCATTAAGTTTCCAAAATCCCTCAAAATTTGCTTTTGAAAAACACCTTTCAAAACCATTTCCAAACTTCTTCCAACTCAAGAAACACTTCAAACACATAAAGTATGATGTATTGAAGCTATCCAAGTCACTTCCACACTTATGTAACAAGATCTTGGAATAGCTCTCAAGATCTCTGGTTTTCTTATTGCTTAAGCTTGCTTCAAGAGGTAAACCTAAAACTCATAAATGTGAACTTTCCACTTGCATTCCACATGTTACCATGACTGTTTTTTTACCATGATGATCTTGAAAATTTTCAACTTGTAACTTGATTTTTCTTGTGAGATTGATCTTGTATTATTCTTAAAATTTTGTTAACATGTTTAAATAATCAAATTTGTTTGATTCATTGTCTTACCATGTGCATTTTATTCCTTTTATCATTTAGATTTTCATGTTTTGTTCATCCAAACTTCAAAAAATCATAACTCATCCATTTTTCATCATTTTGAACCCATTCTTTTTGCATTGTGTTTTTATTGATGCCTACTTTCATGTGATATTTTTTAATTCCATGTTTGTTCATATTTTCATGCCTTTTGGTTGCTTGTAAGTTGCCTTTATATTGAGATCGTTATCTCGCGTATGCAGATGAATTTCTTTTTCATCGTGATCATTTGTGTTATGATATTCACTCATTCTCATTTATACTATGTTAGTTAACATGTTAGGGTACTCTCCCTTGGTTGTTACCATTATTTCATATTGCTTTCCTCCCTTCCTAAAAATTATGAGGTTAAACTAATTTGCTTGTATTTGATTGTCATCGATACATGTGGTTGTTACCTTCAACCTTTGTTAAGATATACCTTTAATCTTTGTTAAGATATGCTTTCATCTTTGTTAAGATACATGATCTTTGGTTGTAACCATGCCCCTTTTGTTTAAAGTATTGATTACTTTGTTAATTATTTCTTCCCCAAGTGATGGAACTTTTTTAGTTCTCATCCAAGTTGCCTCATCTCCTCCCTTCCAAAGGAAAGTCTCTCTATTGACCCTTGGGTCATAGATAGCTCAATACCCTCATAGGCCTCGAAAGAGCCTTAACCCCCTTTTTGGTCTGGATAGAACCAATAGGATATAAACTCATAGGTCTGGATAGAACCTTCCCCTCTTTTGGTCTGGAAAGAACCAATTGATTCCTTAGTTCGAGCCCCGAACTACGACAGCTCTGATTTCTCATTGGACAATGAGAATACGTAGGCACAAGATGCGATATCTTGACGAGCAACCTTCCCCCTCACTAGGAGTGTTTACAACTAGAACCCTAGGATAGAGTTGTTAACTCTATGTAAGGATCATGGATATGATCACTTACTCCCCCCTTTGAGTGTTACAACATAGACATAGAGAGTTTTGTGAAACTCTACACAAACATTATTATGTTTGTTCCCCTTTGAACCTTGATCGCAATCAAGCGTTCTTCAACCCTAGTGAGGTGAACTACGATTGCTCTGATTCTATCCTAGTTAGGATACGTAGGCAGAGGACGCGATGTCTTTGCGAGCAAACTTAGAAACAATCTTAGGTCTTCATCTATCATAACCTTCACCTTTTTACCCAATACCCAAACCTTAGCAAATATTTAACAAACTTAGCATACAAACAAACAAAAGGTTCCTGTAGAGTACTACAGATGTTTAGGATGTGTGATACCTACCCTATGCATAACCAACCCCCGATCCCCGAATCTCTTAGCATTGTTGTTACATCGCGCAAAGGTTCTTTCTTTCTTTAGACCTTTCCTTTGGATAAATTAAAGACCGGTTGTGAATTTAAGAATTAAAGATTCAAGTTAATCAATAGCTTGGTATCACGATTCTCACCGCAACACTTGGAAGCTATACTTTGATGGGTCTAGTCACAAGAATGGGACAGGCATAGGTCTATTGATCATTTCGCCTAACAAAATTCCAACAAAATTCAAGTATAGGGTCGAGGGCCTATGTTCTAATAATGAGGCTGAATACGAAGCTTTGATCGCCGGACTTGAAACTTTGTTAGAATTGGGGGCAACCCGAGTCGAAATAATGGGAAATTCAGAGTTAGTTGTAAAACAGCTAACAAAGGAATACAAATGTGTTAAAGAAAATCTCATCATGTATTTCGTAATAGCTAACAGACTGCTCAAAAAATTTGAATTTTGTACCATTCGACACATACCACGAATACACAATCAGATAGCCAACGACCTGGCGCAAGTTGCCTCAGGATACAGGGTCTTGAAGGAGAACTTACAGGAGGCAATTGAGGCTAGAGGTAAGGTGGTGTCCGTGGGCTTGAGACCATCAGACTTGGAAGTCACGAAATTTGGCTACGCCGACGAGGAAACCTTTGAGATTTTTACAGTCGAAGGTTTGACAGACAAAGATTGGAGGAAACCTCTGGTCAAATACCTTCAGAACCCTTCATCGACTACAGAATGAAAGATAAAATACCAAGCACTAAGCTACGTTCTATTGGGGAACGAGTTATTTATGAAAACTTTTGAGGGAGTTTTACTCAAATGCCTCAGTGAATCTGAAGCATACTTAGCATTGTCCTTAGTCCATGGTGGGACATGCGGAGCACACCAAGTAGGCCATAAGATGAAATGGTTGCTGTTTCTCCAGGGGATGTATTGGCCTACGATGCTGAAAGATTGCATCGAGTTCGCCAAAGGTTGTCAGGAATGCCAAATTAATGCTGGCATACAACATGTCCCAACAAGCGAGTTGCATTCCATAGTCAAGCCATGGCCATTCAGAGGTTGGGCTTTAGACCTTATAGGAGAGATTCGACCAGCGTCTTCCAAAAACCAGAAATACATTCTGGTAGGGATAGACTACTTTACGAAGTGGATCGAGGCTATACCTCTGCCGAAGGTAGACCGAGAAGATGTTATCGAATTCATTCAGAAGTATATTATCTACAGGGTCGGCCTACCAGAGACAATAACAACAGATCAAGGGTTAGTATTTACGGGTAGGAAGATGCAGGAGTTTGCTAAAGTAATGGGATTTAAACTCCTTACCTCGACACCTTACTATGCCCAGGCCAATGGCCAAGTTGAAGCGGCAAACAAAGTAATAATTGGCATGATAAAGAAACAGATTGGAAGCAAGCCTAGGAATTGGCACAAGACATTGGATCAAGTCCTATGGGCATGTCGAACATCCCCGAAGGAAGCAACCTACACTTCCCCTTATCGACTTACTTTCGGACATGACGTAGTATTGCCAGTCGAGATACACATACAGTCAGTAAGAATTCAAAGACATCATGAAATCCCTCGAGAGATTTATTGGGACATGATGCTTGATGAGTTAGTCGACTTAGATGTAGAGAGAATAAAAGCTCTAGAACTCTTGAGAAGACAAAAGAGGAGAGTGGAGAAATCATATAACAAGAAGGTCAAAGCGAAGACTTTCCTGATTGGAGATTTGGTATGGAGGGTAATCCTGCCTATGGATCGAAAGGTGAGATCCCTAGGTAAGTGGTCCCCTAAGTGGGAAGAACCATTCCAGGTATCGAAGGTATTCTTCAATGGGGCATATGAAGTGACAAAGCTGAGTAAGGATGAGAGAGTATTAAAAGTAAATGGCAAATATCTAAAGAAGTATAAGCCTGCACTTCGAGAGGTGAAAATATCAATAGAATAATTGTTAAAGATAAAGCGAAGCCATAAATGGTAATTTAAAATATGCCAAAATGGACCAATGTCTTACAAAAAAAAAAGAAATGGCTCATAAAGGCCAGCATAATCTACTCTATTACAAAAGCCCAACAAATCAAAAAGGAAGATTCGCCTTCATCTTAAGGTAAGTTGACTTTTGAAGTTCGAGACGGCTTTGGCATTAAGCTTTATCTGCCCTTAGCTGGGCAACTTCAGATTCCAAACGACGGGCTTCCTCAGCATAGGTGACAGCGTGATCGAGCTCAGCTGTTAAGGAGGTGTCGTCGAAAGAAGATAATTCAGCGTTCCTTTTCTTAGCCTTCGCTATCTTACTACGGAGCTTTTTAATTTTTCGTTCCCAATAGGCGATGTTCGCCTCGTTAGTCAGGACCTCTTGTTTATTCTTCTCCTTGGTTTCTTCTAACTCAACAATTTTCTCCTCAGAGTTGACAACGACGCTCCAAGCGGCAGCCTCGCTGCCAGCCTTCGTCTCAATCTCACCCTCAATCTGGGGCAGCAGTCGATAGTCTTTGTAAACTTGGTCGATCAGGGCATCAACCTCTCGAATAACGCTTGCAGCCTTAGGAGTAAGGGATTTAATGTCCACTTTTTGAAGGAGAGCTTTGAGGGGAAGATGGCTGGCAGGGCCCATCTGCATGAGGGTAAAAAGATCCCCTTTGAAGATTTTTTGCTTGACCTTGTCGAGGGCACTGTCGGTTGGTGGCTTCGAGGTTTGCCCTTCGGAAGTCGAAGTACTGAGCATACGGCTAGAAGAACGGCTTCTCCTACTCAACAAAAGCCTGATATATTGTCGAGGGTTAGAAACCTTCAATGCATCCAGTTCGTCGGGAGTCAGTTGAGTTTCGTCTAGGAAGAAGTCTGTTGGAATATCCTTTGGGGTAGGAGGAACGGGAGTCCTTGCTGTTCCAGCAGTTTCAGGTTCTTTGACAGAAGTGTCCACAATTTGTAATTCTTTATCTTTGTTGTCCTTGATCTTATTAGCATCCTCCTCCATGGCATCCCCAATGCTTTTGTCACTAGATTCATGCAATTCAGGCTGGGGCTTAGCCTGATCCTCAATGGCTTGATTACCTTCGACAGTTGTTTCATCCACAGCTACTGTCTCACCCAAAGGGGAGTTGGTCGTATTAGCCGGAGTTGTTTTCTCCTCTGAAGCGTCAACCTCATCATCCACTGTAATAGGATCAACCTGAGGATTGTCATCTTCATAATCAGACCCGTCAGTCTGAGACTGCTGGGTAGTGGTCTTTGCAGGAGATGGAGGGGCTGTGAAAGAATCAGGTTTATTAATTTCGCCAAGTAAACTCACACCAGAACCCAAATCAGAAGTGGGATGATAGGTAGGCTCACCTTGGCTATTCAAGGAGTATAGCGACATAGGAATCGCGGTGGGATTAGATCTTGAAGTTCCAGCATCATCCTAGAAAAGATGGACACTAGAGAGAATGAAGACTAAAGATTCAATGCAAAGACCCAAGGAAAGGTGGATGTGTGACATACCTTGACAGTTTCGTCAGTGGGACTCGAATTATCACTTTCCATAGGGACAGCCGCTTGAAGTGAAGCATCCCCTATGGGAGCAGGAGTAGTTTCTGGAGGAGGATTGGTAGGTTGAGGTGTGTTGGTCACAACAGGAGCAGTTGGAGCAGTAGGAGCAGGTGGAGCATCAGGAGCATCTACATCATGAATAATATTTCTTTTCCTTTTCACTTGAAGACTCTCACGAGGAGACTCGTCTTCGTCATCAGAATCAAGAATAATTTGGGGAGAAGCCCTTTTTAATCTTCTTTAAGGAGTAGGTGGTTTTCGACTAGCCTGAAAACAATATGAAATGGTGAGATTGAGTAAGGGGATCGAGATAGTAAAAGCTGCCGAAGGCTACCTTTTGACCTTCGTCCTTGAATTCAGTCTTGGTCGTTGGGGCAGCACGTTTTGGAGCAGCTGAAAAAATAGATGATACTTAAAACAATTAGCAACAATAAAGCTCAGAGAGGGAAGTCCAAATAGAAGGGGGATGAACCTTCAAGAATTTCGGATTCGATGCGAACATCTTCGATACTGACATGAAGGTGCCCTTTAAACGTATCGAGTGTATGTTTAGTGGGAACCACCCGCTGTCCCTTGGGCTTAGACTGCTGTCGAATAATTTTTATAGCATCTCCACAGATAAACCAATCTGGAAATGGAGGGGCAAGAGCCACGCCAAAACCAGCGGTTGGTAGTCGAGGGAATTTTGGGGGAAAAAGTTTAAAGGCAACCTCATACCGTTTCTCGCGAGGAACAGAAGAGGGAATCTTTAAACTATCCAGTTTTTTGGAAAATTTTTCTTTTAAGGTAACAGCAGCCTCGCAGATGGTTCGACTAACATCATCTGGTCAATAGGCAGTTTCGAAATATTTTTGGAAGGCTTGGATCTCTTTGATATGAGTAGATGTACCTTTCTTGACCTTCTCCTGCACATCAATGAAAGCTTGGTCAATCAAGCGAGTAAAACTAGGAGCATCGAGAAATTATGAAGCATAATGCTTCGACCACCAGTCATAAAAATTTTGAGAGCAAAAATAAGAGGGTTCAAAGTGAACAGGTGTGAGGTAGGACTTGTGAGCGTGGCGTGCCAGTTGCGTCGAACAATCCAGAGGAGACAACACAATAAAAGGAAGAATGATGTGTGACTTCTTATCGTACAAGCATTTGGGCAAGGTTTGAATTAACCCAAATTGTCTAGAGACCATGTTAGGCTGATAGACTAGCAGGATGAAGTGACCTTTTACGAATTTTAGTTTGTGGATCAGTAGGCGGGGAATTAGGAACCTCTCCCAGATCAGCTTCGACTCCTCCTCGTGTTTCTTTAAGGGAGCAGGGAAGGGTCTAGTAAACCATTCTGGCCCACATTTTCGTTCTGCGAAGGGAGCCATGTTCGCAGTAAACTCATGCCGTTTTGTAAACATATGAACAAAGTTGGACAAGTTGGATCTAAGGGAATGACCTTCCTCGCTAGGAGTAAGTTGAGCCAGGCGAGGCCATTCGACTCTCCTCTCAGCAACTGCAGGCGAATGTTCATCAACTTCACCTTTGTTGGGAAGACTGTGCTCAAACGTGGCATTAAGCCACAACTGAAGAAGCCAGAAGGGGCCCGACAACAGCAAGTTGCCATGACTGTCAGGATCTTTCAGTTTACCCACACCTTCACCTAAAGTTTCATAAAGACTAGCCAGGATCATTTCACTGAGACAAATGCCTCTCTTCATGTGTAGTTGGTTGGCCAGGACCAGATACTTTCTCGCCACCTGCAAAGATTTGGTGCAAAATACGCAGCGGGATAACCACATGGCCAAGAAGGCTATGTGTTTTTCATCATCAACAGAGGTACTAGTTTTGTTGTGGTAGTGTTGGACAAAAGTTGCATAAGTGTGTTTAGTATTGGAAAAACCAATACTGTCATGACTATCAATCTCGGGATCATAAACAAGGCCATAAGGTTTTAGGCCTACAATGGCAGCTACGTCGAGTAAAGTGGGTGTCATCATCCCACAAGGAAGGTGAAAAGTGTTGTGTGTCCTATCCCAGAAGAATAAGGAGGAGGCCAACATGAGAGGGCAGTACGAAGGGCATACCTTCGACATCATAATCAGATCTTAAATCCCAGTGTCCTTCCATTCCTGGGCTTTTACCTTCTCTATTTTCGTCAGCCAGTTGAGATAGAGTTCAGAATCTTTGAAATAGGGGGTGGCCCTAAACAATCTGGCCCCATCATGAAGATACCTAAAGTCCACGTCAAAAAGGCTCAGGTTATCAGGACTGTCAGTGGAAGTTTTATTGAAGTCTCTTTTCCCTAGGGGTTTAGTGGTTCTGTAAGAAGGGAAGAAATCTTTGATGGCGGAGTAGTCGAGACTTGGAGGGGGTAAAGGCCCAGACATGGCTAAAGGTCTCCCTGCAACAGTAACAGGAATGATTACCTGAGATTCGTAGATGTGGCGTTTCTCCTCCGTCAGGGGCTCGCGGATGAACTGTTGATTTTTTTACCGCCTGAGGGCCGCTTAAGCTAGCAAAGGGAGGAAGTGTGGATGCAGAAGTTTGTCCCTTAGGTTGCATTTTCTTTTTCTGATGATCAGCCATTGTTAAAGGAAGTAAGAGTTGGTTGGTTGAAAGCAGAAAATTAGAGAAAAAACAAGGAAAGTTATGGGGAGTTAGAGAAGTTGTAAAAAATGAAAACAACAAAGGGAAATTACTTATGTAGTGAGTGGAAGACTGAAAGTTTCCATCATTGAAGGGATAGAGTTAGTGGGCCACGTGTATGCCTGGATGTGGAATGGCAGAGGCAATAGTTGCAAATCACATCCCCGAGGATGGTAGGGTGATGATGGCCCACAATTTTGTTGAGTCCCGAGGAAATAGCCATGATGATAATGACGTCATAAAATGTGCATCAAGGCGGCGGAACAGTAGCTTGCGTGTTCGTAGCTATCTTTCTTTTTCTCTTTCATTCCCTTTCAACTTCTCAGGCTTACATTGGTGGAAAGAGTATCAGACGACACTCATGAGGGCAAAGCAGAGTCGAAGGTCATACGTTGTTAAAAAATGTGCTTTTCCACGGTCAAAGTTGAAAAGACATTTTTTGGGGGGCAATTTGTCAGCTCCTAAATTCGACGCCTCAGTTAGAAAGAAGGTATCTAAGACAAAAGGGTGGAGAATAACTTGAATGCAAGAAAATGGTCGAAAGAAGGATAAAGCAAAGTCGAAGGACTCACTAAAAGGCCAAGGGTTCGACCGCCTGCTGATAACGAATGGTGTGTCAAAGTATTTGAAATTTGAATGTTGGAGGGAACGGGGTTGCTTATGGAAAATTGAGGGAGACATGTGTCACCTTATGAAGAATGGATCCATGCATTTGAGACAAGTGGCGGAAGGAGATTATGGTGGACGTTATGAGAGGTTATTTTTGGTTACTATAAATAGAGTGTCTTAGACATATCCAAAGGGTGTTGTAATTTACTATTGTACAAATTACTCTTGAAATTACTCCAAGTATCCGAGTGTAGAGAAAGCGAGTATTGTAAGAGAATGTACGTGATGTAAACACACCATCTTTTAACTTAATGCAATTTACTTGTTTTTTACTTTAAGTTTTACAAAGCCTTTGATTATCTTTACTGTCTTTATCCTTTTTTACTCCTTACCTTATTTCTCTTCTTCCTATGCGATTCTTTTCTCTTTGTCCTCAATCTAAATTCACTTTTACCAACAAAATTTCTTCTCTTTTATTAGAAGCGTTACTTTACCTTCAAATTAGCCCGTAGTCGAATAGATGTTCTTTTAGGATTCTGTTTATCCCAACCCTATTCGAGTTTGGAGCTTGAATAAATTCTTAAAACTTAAAATAATTCTTTTAGCACATGTCCTAGGATCAATCTGGTCGATCCTGTGAGTCACCAAAGTTAGATTTGGAAGATCAGCGGTTGTTTTCCGATTTTCAAGGGAAACACCTACATACATGAAACACACATCAAATATAACCATTGTTCTTTTAATACTTTGCTATCCTCAAAACCCAAGGAATATATGTCATTAACAAATCTTGTTCTAACAAAGATAACTGAGTTATTCTTTTCAAGAATAAGTTCTAATAAATAATTTCATCATAAAAAACTCACTGAGGATGACAACATGATGTTCTTTTAAAGGATCAACAACATTAGCTTTAAACTTGAGATGACCATAGGAATTAATTGATAATTCCTTGTATACAAAGGATAGTATGGTAGTGTTTAACACACATATCTTCAAGATTCATCTAGAATAGAGAATCATTTTTAGAATTTTCCTTACACTTTTTAGAGGATATTAGACAAAAATATTGTTGTTTCTCTTGGAATTGCTGCATTTTGCAAAATAACAACATGGATAAGTGTTCAAAGTTTCTCCATGATCCCTATCACTCTTTATATATGCAAGGGAATTAAAACAGATCATATCGAAAGTAGTAAATAAGGACAAATCGACAATTAGATTTTATTCGGGGAAGAAAACTACACTCGAGTGCACTCGAGTACATATAAAGTTGTGTCACGTCACCCCATACCTTTTCAGGTCACACAACCTCTCATTATCATTGCAGCTATCTTCATCTTCTCCTCATCCTCCACAATATTTTTGGCTTTGAATTATTTTTCAATCGAAAGGGTCAAGCAATATGATTCTTCTACTCCATAAAAATTCCACATGGAATCCATTTTGCAAGAATGATATCAAAATGAAAGTACCAATTAATAGGAAGTTTTCCTATCAAAAACTATGAGAGTCGGGTTTCAATACAAAAGAGAAAGACTGTTAAAACTATCTAAAAAAAATTAAAATAACATTTTCCATTTGATTCCTAATGTTTTCATCTCTCAACGAGAGTACATATATAATATCACTAATGTATAGTAGAATAAAAGGCCCAATGGTTAAAAAGCCCAACTACGCAACAAAAGACAAACTAAGATAAATTTTACTTTTAACTTTAATAATTTCATGATCCTATCATATCTCATCATTATAAAATCAATTTCTTTAAACGTAATAATTATCTCAACTAAATGATGGTTAAGTATTCTTAAAAGAAATGACAGTTACTAGAATGCTTCTACCTAATAATGTAACTTTAAAAATAAATTAGCATCATTAATAGATAAAGGATCAATATTTTTACTTCACTTTATTTAGGTGAGAAAAAAAATTATTGTTTAAACTGTTGTTGACTGATAGTTTTTTTTTCTGTTTATTGTAAATGAAATTCAAATCAATCACAAATGTTAAAATATAAAGAGATAAAAAGGATAAACTAAACACACCTTCTTTTTTGGATTTATCCCCTTAACTCAGAGTTACTTCAAATTCTTTTAGATAGAGGGGTTTTCATAATAATCAAATAGATTACAAGATTTCTCAAATACAAAGAATTTTCTCAACTAGTTCTCTTTGTCATCTTAAATAATATAGATAACACTTACCCCTAGAAAAATACTATCAAATAAATGTGTAATATATAGCGTTTACAAATATTAATTGTGAGATATTGGATCGAACTCTAATATTGTCGACTAGGTGTCGATACTGCGAAAATCGGCGCCGGCTAAATAGAAGAGTCGCCACCGTGCGTTATTTATCCCAAAGGAGGAAAAGGAAACGCTCGAAGTAAACCTATCGCAAAGACGGGAAAGGAATGGTCATCGCAACCAAATCCTGGATTCGGGGAGTCGGTTACGCAAGGGGAAGGTATTAGCACCCCTCACGTCCGTCGTACTTGACGGGATCCACGCTTGCTGGTTTGTCTAAAGGATGCAAAACAATCTATCTACGGCTGCTAAATCTAAACGGAAAGGAACTGACTCGATAGAGCATCGCACTCTATGCCTACGTATTCTCAAGAGAGAAAGTCAGAGTCATCGTAGTTCGGGGAACTACAAGGAACTGGGCTCGCCAAGACTTCGCGTCTTGTGCCTACGTACTTCCACACAGCGTGAAAGATCAGAGCTCACGTAGTTCAGGCTAACTACGGCTAGACAGGGTGTTCTCGATCACACAGGGGTGAGAGAAGGGATTGACTTGAAAGGTACGGGAACCTACGGGAACTAGAACTAAGGTCTGGTCTCAAATGCGCAAGGGCAAGAGAAAAGGATAACATCAGTCATCAGTGGGAAAGTCTCGATCGCACGACAGCGAGAGAACAGAGAGGTTAGTTATTAGTGTGCTCGCTAGGATATCGCATCCTATGCCTACATATTCTCATTCGATATGAGAAATCAGAGCAACTGTAGTTCATCCTACTACAGCTAAACGGGGAAAAAGGGAAAAGGGGAAAGGGAGGTAGCTCACTAGGATATCACATCCTATGCCTACGTACTCTCGTCTGGCACGAGAGATCAGAGCAAACGTATTTCGACGGGAAAACGAGTCTCGATTGCATGGGGGCAAGAGAAGGGGTCTCGATCGCCTGAACGCGAGAAAAAGGGGTTTCGCTCGCCCGGGGCGAGAATAAAGAGGAAGCAGGCCTACGCCTAAACGGGAAGGAACTCGGGAGATACACGCAAGAACCTAAGGCTCACAACACTCGACGGCTGCCTGAAGACTTGAATAAGATGATGATGATGAACGAAGCAGCTCCGTTGGCTCCTGACATGCGCGCAAGCTCCATTCCAATCTTCTCCTCTCTGGATCCTTGATGATGACGCTCAAATCAGAACCAATGTAACGCTTAGACCGTCATGGTTCGACTTATACGAGAAGTCGAACTCTAAGAGGTAGCGTATTGATGTCCGTGTCAAAGACAAGATAGAGAAATGATATCGACAATCATTCTCCAATTGAATCGTGTCACACGGCCAGCCAAAAATAAAATCGAATAGAAAAGAAAATAGGAGAGAAATCCAACGCAAAATGGAAATAATAGTCTACTCCTAAGATACGGCAAAAAATAATCTCCTAAGGAAAATATATCCTAAAAAAGAATTAAATCTATAAATCTCCTTAACAAGAAATTAACTAAATCCTAAATTCTCTTAAAAGAAAATTAAACTAATTTCCTTAAATGAAAATATTATCTAAATTTCCTACAAGAAATTATTCCTAAAAATTCTATTCTTTGAATTATAAAACTATCCCTAAAACATTACAATTAAAATTGTAATAAAAACAATGCAAGAAAATAAAGGGAATAAAATAAAAATAAAAAAACTGCAGGGGGGGTGCATTGGTTCAGTAAGGTGTGCTACAGCAAAAATGCAGGGCCCAGCCCATAAAAAACAACCAAAAACGGGGAGGGGGTGAGTAAACAGAAAAGGGAGTATGCCAAAAAACGCAATGGGCTTGAGGCCCAAACCAAACACTCACACACACACGGGGAGGGGGTGCGTAAGTAACTGAGAGGTGTTATAGTCAAAAACTCGTTGGGCTTAGAGAGACCCAAACCTCCAAACACAGCCACGTCCATCTCTCTCATTCTATCAGAAAAAACAAAACCTAGTCTCTCTCAATTTTCCTCTACACTGTTCACAGCTTGCTTCCGCCGTTTCTTCTTTCTCAGACTCCCTCTCTTACAAACCATATCTCTCTCGGATTCTCTCTTCCGTTTCACCTCACCTCACAAACTCTTTCTCTCTCGTTTCACCTCTCACTCAAACTCTCGCAAACATCCTTCGTTCAATCTTCGTACAACTCGTTTCAATTCTTTCAAAACACATACAAAAAAGTAAATCTCCAGAAACAAAGCATTGATCCATGGCTTGACGATCTCTGAAGATGAAGGTTGGAGGTTCTTGAAGATAATGAAGGTCTGATGAACGTGCTTGTTGATGAAGATCTTGAAGAAGGCGTTAATGATGTTCGTTGAAGAAACATTCTGGAGAAGGTTCTTGATGACGAACAAACCTGAAGAAGAATGTGGATCGGTGGAGCTCTTAAGATGTGAAGCTGATTAGCTTCTTGCTGATGATGAAGATTCACGAAGAAGATCAAAGAGAGTGATATGAAGAACTTCGTGCGATTTGGGCGTACGGACCTGACAGAGCTTCTTGAAGAAACTCTTGAAGATTCTTGACGAACAAAGTTATTTGGCGAAGATCTTATGAAGTTCTGGAAACCTTGGATGAAGATCTTGACGTTGATGATCTTCGTTGAGAAACTGAAGATTATGATGATTATGATGATTTCTGGAGAGAACTGTAGAACAAAGGCGATGAACACGGATGAAGTTGAAGGAATTTCTTGTTGGATTCTGGAAACAAGTTGCATGGACAGATGAATGTTGACGAACGCATCCAGATCTGGGAAACCTGACGAGTATTATGACGATTCTTGATGTTTGTTATGAATCTTGAACGGATCTGGAGGATTATTTGATTTCTGGAAAATCACAATTAATGAAGATCTATGGATCTGGCAAAATCTGGACGAAGACCAGATGAAATTCGTACGGAGTTGGGAGGAAGAAATCTGATGAGTTCTCCGATGGTGATTTCGGCGAGCTTTGGCCGGGAGAAACACCGTGATGATTTCTCCGGTGAGGCTTTGAAGAAGCACAGATGAAGATTGGATGAGGATATCTGGGAAATGGTGAGTGGATGAAGATTCCGGCGAGTTTAGGAATTGCGGCGACGGTTACGGATGCTCCGGCGACGGGTACAGTGGTGGATACCGGTTTCCGGTGGTGGTTGCATGACCGGCGGGAGGGACTGGATAGTGGGAGACAGCTGGTGAGCGGTAGGCAAGGTGAGAGAGTGAGTGGAGGACAAGTGGCAGTGGGGAAAGGTGGAGAGGAGGACGTGTGGCATGAGAGAGAGATAGTGGGGGAATGAGGTGTCAAGCATGCAATGAGTTGTCCAAGAGATGGGATGAAAACGTGGCAAAGAGACTGAGTGGAAAAATGAGGTGGAAGAAAGGGAAAGCCACGCGTGGCACCAATATATAGTGACATGTGGCGTAAATTTGGACTTTTGACTGGCTTTCGAATTGGACATCTGGCCCATTAAGACTAATGAATTGATTAAAGGACTTAATGAAATAATTAAACTCAGTTAATGGTGATTAATAACTAATGGTCAATTAAAGATTAAAAGCTGGTAATTAATGGACTATTAAAGACTAAACGAAAATTGACTTAACTAGTTGAAATTAATTAAAGCTGCAAACCCTAACTAAACTCAATTAATAGATTCTAATAAATCCTAATAAAGAAAAATCTATTAAAACTAAACTATTCCAAAAAGAAACTAATGTCTATTTTAAAAAAAGGAAATTACTATCTAATATTAAAATCTAATAGACTCTATATTCTAAAATTCTATAAACTCTATTAAAACTATTAATATCCTAAAAGAAATAAATTCTATTAATTTCTAGAACAAAATCTATTAAAACTCTTTAAAAAAGAATTATCTATTCTAAAAAACTATTAAATTCTATAAGAAAATATTAAAAATTCCCTATTTAATATCTAGAAAAATCCAATTAAATCTATAAAAATCTATTAAAAATCTAGAAAATAAAAGGAAAAATTTTAAAAATGTCAGGAAGCCAATTAAATCGATTAGAACACAAATACGCGATCAGCGAAATAAGCGGTAAAACCCGGACACCGAAATATCCTCCAAAACAACAGCGTGAGCTGAAAACGCAGAGACGAGCACAAATTCTCAAAATACACTTATTCGAACTGGCCTGAACTGCCTGAAACGCCAGGGGAGGCTGTAATCCCGATAAAATCAATCTGACTGCAAAAATGCAATGGGTGCGGTATGTGAATGCGAATGCAAAATGCGTTGAAACATAAACCCAGGTGTGGGAACCGGTTGGTCAAATTTTGGGGTGCAACAGCTGCCCCTATTCAAACGGCTTCGACCCGACTGGGTGAAGAGCGGCCGACCTTCAAACATTCGAGGTACGAGACGGTTGAATACCAAAGAAACCCTGAAATTTGCCAACCGTGGAGATAAACTGCAAAACTACTTGAGAAGCAACGTCCAATGAACTGAATCTAGTTGTTACGATAACAACTGGTCAATTATCTGATACAATTTTGATTTCAACATCAACCACCTGTGTAATGCCACAGGTACTGAACACCTCCGTCCACAACTGGACTAACCTTGTCAACACCAGAAGAGGAACCAATTCGTCAACACGAATAGAGATTCTGTCATCACAGGAGTAACCTTGTCCACATCTGGACCCAAATTTCGTCAAATCATGAATAAATGCAAATCTGTCCACGTCAGGATTCACATTTCAACAACATAGGAATAAAACCTTGTCCATGTTAGGATGCTTGTTTCGTCAACACGGAGAAATCCCGGTGACTTCGCTGGGGAAACATTTCTGTCTAGTCACAGGAAACTCCATCCGCCCATCCATACGGGCAGATCATCTGTCTAAACACAGGAAACTCTGCTTATCTCTGCAGTAGCTAACTCCGTTGGTCCCAACCCACAAACGACTTTGAGGAGGACTCTACTGGGGACTATAATATTTTGTCAACACGAGGAAATCACGACGACTTCATTGGGGAAAATACTTTTGTCAAATATCGAAACACAACTCACATACTTTGTTTATCAGGGGAGAATCATCTATCTGGATACCGAAAAGTTCATCTGTCTGCTTCATACGGGAAAATACATCCGCCTGATTCTTACAGGAAAAGGTCATCCGCCTGCTTCATACAGGAAAAGGTCATCCGCCTGCTTCATACGGGAAAATACATATGCCTGATTCATACAGGAAAATTCATCCGCCTGCTTCATACGGGAAAATACATCTGCCTTATTCATACAGGAAAGGTTCATCCGCCTAATTCATACGGGAAAATCCATCTGCCTGATTCATACAGGAAAGTTCATCCGCCTGCTTCATACGGGAAAATCCATCTGCCTGATTCATACAGGAAAAGTTCATCCGCCTATTTCATACGGGAAAATTCATCCTGGGTATAGCTTCTTTGCCTATTCTTGGTAGTAGCTAACTCCACTGGGGATATTCTGAAAATAACTGTCCGACACCCGTTTCGACAACAAGTGACCACTTCTGAAGTTTTGATTTATGAAACCCTGTGACGCTGACGAAACAGCAAACTTGAAGAAAATACTCCGATAGCCGGATAAGAGAAACTTCAACCAGTAACTCTGTGGGGGATAATAACAAGAACTGTATCATCACATGTCTCACAGCGAGACTTCGAATATCTGGAAATAGATCTGAGCTAAAACTCCATACTCCTGCTGAGAAAACACGCCTGAAAGCAAAAGGTTAACCGATCTGATCTATGTTTCGAAATGCATATGTTTGAAAATGATGCAATGCCCCATACGGCATGGAGGTGCTATGCGTTTGTATAGATGCAATTCCCTATACGGCTTGGAGATGCTATGTGTTTGTATAGATGCAAATATGACGGTATATGCAAGTTCAAATGCAAGCTCGAGCTGCTAGAGAACATCGGGTCTAAAACCGTTGGGCAAAATAAATGCCGAAGGCAACGTCAACTCCACTGAGGAGTACCAGGTATCATAGAATCATCTCAGCAAAATAAATGCTGGAAAAGTGAGACCAACTGCCATGGGGAAGAAACAATCCTGCTAAGGGACGGCTCACAAACTCATCGTTACGAACTCTGTAGAGGATGATCAACCTGACGGAGGAATGACAACCTGCTGGAGGAGGGAAGGACGACCCTGCACGGGGAAATTCTTTCTTACCCTTGACAACCTGATTGTACTATGTCGATTAAACAAACTGGGGTTACTTGTGCACAACTCACTGCTGAGAATGCCCCAGCTGTCAGGGATATCCATTTTGACCTGCTGAGGATACTCCTGATTCTACTCTGAGGAAGAACAACTGCGATCTCAACTATTTTGGGGACAATACGTGACTTCTATCTACAGAGGAGAATAATCCTGATTTAACCTTAATCGGGAGACCGGTATCAATCGAGCTTTGTATCGGGGAACGCGACACCATGCGAGTCACTAGGAATTATCGTGTCGGGTATTTTTAGGCTTTTTCTGGTTTAGGGATGGAAATAGGTTATCAACAAAATGGATTTTAATGGAAAATACTAGACGGAGCTAGCATTCAAAGATGGACATAGGTTAGGTTATTGGACGAGAATGGATTTACGGTTGGAACATCAGACGAGGATGACCGGATGATAGGTTAAGGAAAGGATGACCAGGCGGGGCTGGTTTGGAAGCTGACGTGCACCAGACGAGAACTAATGCAACAAATAGGTTAAAGAGACGGTGACTAGACGGGGCTGGTTGAAAGCTAACATACATCAAACGAGAACTGATGTTTTACAGAAAGGTTGGCCAGACAATAACTGGTTGAAAAATAACAGATACCAGACAAGAACTGGTATTTACGGAAAGGTGGACCAAACGAGAACTGGTTACCGGTTCGCCAGGCGAGAACTGGGCTTTGGAAATGGCAAGGTTACAAGGTTCTGTCAAGTGACAGGTTTAAATTATAGGATAATGATCCAATGACATCAAGGTTTTTTCAAAGGTTCAGGTTATTTGATGAGGGTAATGACACGATTCCCCGATACTCAATTCTTGTTAGGGTGAACAAACTTGCTTGAGCAACTTGCCCCAGTGCAACTTAACTTGCCCCAATCTGACTCTTGGGAAACTAACTCTGAACATAAAGCATCTTGCTACAATACGACCTTGAAATGGCTTTGCCCCGGTATCTGCACGACAAAAGGATTCAACCTCAATTAAACAACTATCAACATAGTTGGTTTCACTATCTCTGAAGTGACTTGCCCCTTGAATGAGCGTTGAGCGACTTAACCTGCCCTGATCACACATTGGAAGAATCTATCCTCTAATCACATCATTCTGAATAATTGCCCTGAATCGGCTCTCGAGAAGATTCATTTCTAATCAACTGCTTCTCAAGTAAACTGTCCCATAATCAACCGATGCTTCGAGACGTATCCTTAGAACAACTGATTTTGAACTTACTAGAAGTCGATGCCCCAGATTTACAGGATTTCACAACATACCATTCTGATCCAGACTGCTGATTTATTCAGTCCTGTTCGATTGTTCCCTGTTGGAATTTCCTTCCTGTCAACTACTGACCTGCAATTAAAATTGTCTATTCACGAATGCTAATTTTAATGCTGTGTTCATGCAGATTTTGAAAAAATTGTGCTGTCACTCATTTACGTGTCATGATTGTGAGTGACGAATGAACCAGAGTCCAAACGTAGTGCTGATTCGATCAGTGAGAAAAATACAACAAGGATATGACTAGCAAATTAAGGAGTCAGGTTATTCAACCTTATCGTAATGCGCTTTCAGAATAAACCCTGCCTCAATTAGGTCTTTTAAGGGTTGTATCGTGGTCGGGTTCACGGTTCGTGAAACAAAGCATATTTGGCTCAAATTATGATTTGTACCCACCCCTTCTACGTGATGATCTCCGATCCTAAAGTTCAGTTAACCTGGCTCGAGCGCTCGCCTCTTTGAGAGGTATGTTGAATAATAGAAACTCACAAGGTTTTCGGAGTGACAATTACTCCTTATTTATTTTCGGTGTCTGTATCTACACGACTTTGTCCCTGTTCGAGGATTTTTCTTTTTATATCCTTTCTTTTTCATTCTTTTGATCCCCTAATTTTTGCCTGGACTGACTCCTTTTGAGTTCTTTTCGATTTTTTTCTTTTGAAGTCCAGCGGGATGCCCTGATTTTTGCCTAAGTATTAGCTTTCCAGCTTTTTTCTTTTTCTTTTTACTTAGCGGGCTTTCTTATTTCTTTTTTTCTTTTTCTTGGAACAAGTCGTGCGACACTGGTTGTCTTGATTGCTCCGGAAGGATTGCAACTGTCTCACTCCTGATTGGTGAGATTTAACCATTGTGGTCGATGAGGTACGACCTCTGGGGAAAATAAGATGTGATTGGTCCTCGAAAGGCAACACCCCTCTATAAGACTTGGACGCTCGATCAAGCTAACTGACAACTACCCTGCCCCGGGTTAATATGAGAGGGTTTAAAAGTCCGAAAAAACTTCTACTTCTTGGCTCGAAGTGGTTAACAAGGGACTAACTCCTTATATCTCCAGTGTTTGGGGGATTTGAAACAATGCCTTGTACGTCATCGGCAAGGTTTTTATCTAAAAGCATACGATCATCGGTTATGAGTATTCAGTTTCGTCATCCTCCCTCCGATCTTTGCTAATCATGGTGATAAAGTGGAGTGAATAAAATGCAAGTGTCAGTGCAATGCAATAAATGAGCGACAGCGACATGATTAATTCAGAAAAATGCATAGTCACTTTATCATTATCACCATTCGAAACAAACAATGTTTAACAGCAAGTCGTAACTAACATAAGAGAAACTACAAATGCAAATGATAAAAAAGCCTGAGGACTGCCAATGCTGAGGGCGCCTGCCTGTCTGGACCACTGGCTTCTTGCAAATAAACCTCTGCATCTACGAGCTCAGACAGCTGAGAAATTGTCATGCACAACCAAAACTCCTCCTGGAAAGGCAATACACCCTTTGTCGATCATCTGTTGCACTTTTTCCTGAAAAGCTTTACAATCTTCAGTTGAATGCCCTGGAGATCCACCATGGTAACCACACTGAGCGTGGGGATTGTACCCGGGAGAGTATGGTTCTGGCACAGGCTTAAGAGCTTTAGGTTCCACCAAATAATTTTGAATCAAAGATGGTAGAATACGGCTATACGGCACAGGCACTATATGAGAAGGAGCATTCCTTCGTTCCAAGTTGTTACGAGGCCTGTTCTGATTTGGGCGCTGATTCTGATAACCTCGGCCACGAGTTCGCTGATTTGCCAAAGAAGCGACATAAAGTTCTGGATATGGTGCCCTAGGCGCAATGGTCTGTCCCACATAACAAGACACAGAAGATGAAGAACCAACAGACTTCACCGATTCATCTCGAGGATACTCAACATCTGGCATGATTGCATTGATCACAACTCCTTCTTCAGTTTGGTAGCTACAGAGAGATTCAGTTTCCCTAGCCTGACCGCCCGAAGTAATCTGAATTTTCCCAGTTTTTACGGCATGCTCAATGCGTTCACCCAATCCTACCAATGCAGAGAAATTTGGTGCATTTACGAGCATTCTTTCGAAGTACGAGCTCTCCAGGGAGTTTACAAACATGCTCATTAACTCTCGGTCTAGGAGCGGTGGATGCACTCTGGCAGCAATTTCCCTCCATCTCTGAACATACTTCCTGAAGGGTTCATTGTTCTCTTGAGACAATTCCTGCAACTGCATGCGATTAGGAGCCATGTCTAGGTTATAATCGTACTATTTCAGAAAAGCTCTGGCTAAATCCACCCATGATCGGATCTGATTACTCTCTAACTGCATATACCAACTCAAAGATGCCCCAGTCAGACTATCTTGAAAGCAGTGAATCATCAACTTGTCGTTTTGCACAAACAAAGTCATTCTTCGGCAGAACATCACCAAATGTTGCTTCGGACAGCTATCTCCTTTGTACTTCTCAAATCTCGGCGCTCTGAACTTAGGAGGCAATACCAGACCAGGAACTAAACACATGTCTGCAGCATTGAGGTTGACATCATCTTTAACTTTCAAGGCTTTGACTCCTTCTTCCAACACTCGGAGCCTTCTATCATTTCAAGAGCTCTTGGGTCTTCAGTCCTAGCTACCAGGATCTCTCTTCGGATATTCGACACAGGGAAAACAATACCTTGACTGTTAATAAGAGGAGGGCGTTTATTTCGGACAACAAACTGCTCACGTCGATCCTGGTTCCTAGCAGGAGGCTGCACAAACTGGTCTGCAGTAAGGTTGTTCACTTGCGGAAAGTCTTCCACAGACATAGAGCCATACAGAGGATTGGTCGTCATCGTGAAACCCGTCAAGGTGTTACGAGACTGGAAGTGGCTCTCAGACATAGCTACCAATAACATTCAACTAGATTTACTGCTCGATTATGCTCAAATCTGCTTCAACCCCTTGATCGTCTTCTAACAATCAACAGTCGCTCAGGCCAAACATCGGATAATCACCTTCAGAATCAAAACAACGGCTGGATCAGACTTTGGCTAGCTGGAGAATGATATGCAATATGATGCAAACGCGTTTATGCAAATGTGATGCCATATGCAGCAAACACGAGATCACAGCCCCCACAAATCTCTGAATACTGCTGCGCTGCTGACTGAGTATGTTCGCTCTGAAGAGAAGACCAAAATATAGGGTAAGCTAGAAGTCAAGTTTCCTGCAAAAACCCTCCCACTCACGGGTATGGACCTAAACTGACATAAGGTACGGCATCCTATGCGGCCGTCGGCGTCACAGACTTTCAAGACTGATGATACGATACCCAGAAGGTGTGGCATCATCATATCCTGAAGAGGCCTCACTTAGCCAACTTCCAAATGATCGGTCCCCAGAGTCGACAATCCTCCAAACCAACAACCCCCTTAACCCAAAGGGTTGAAAAAGAAGTCAACCGGGAGAACCTCGTCTGAGCGTGGATTTCATGAGAGACTAGTACATGCAAAGCATGCACGCGCCCACTAATTTCCACAACTAATTCTAAGGTGCACTCAAGCCTGGGTCTGGCTTCTCACTCAAAGGAACACCCCACCCAACAGCACAACAGCAAGAGATAATAGCAAAGTGCGGAAATTTTAAATACAGTAATATACAACACCCAAAAGGTAAACACCCAAAGACGAGTAAACAAGCGCTAGGATTGACTCTCTTAAGGGACGTTGGATCCCAAATGCATAAGGAACCATCGCATCCCCCAGTAGAGTCGCCAGCTGTCGCTACTACGAAAATCGGCGCCGGCTAAACAGAAGAGTCGCCACCGTGCGTTATTTATCCCAAAGGAGGGAAAGGAAACGCTCGAAGTAAACCTACCGCAAAGACGGGAAAGGAATGGTCATCGCAACCAAATCCTGGATTCAGGAGTCGGTTACGCAAGGGGAAGGTATTAGCACCCCTCACGTCCGTCGTACTCGACGGGATCCACACTTGCTGGTTTGTCTAAAGGATGCAAAATAATCTATCTACGGCTGCTAAATCTAAACGGAAAGGAACTGACTCGATAGAGCATCGCACTCTATGCCTACGTATTCTCAAGAGAGAAAGTCAGAGTCATCGTAGTTCGGGGAACTACAGGGAACTAGGCTCGCCAAGACTTCGCGTCTTGTGCCTACGTACTTCCACACAGCGTGAAAGATCAGAGCTCACATAGTTTAGGCTAACTACGGCTAGACAGGGTGTTCTCGATCACACAGGGGTGAGAGAAGGGATTGACTTGAAAGGTACGGGAACCTACGGGAACTAGAACTAAGGTCTGGTCTCAAATGCGCAAGGGCAAGAGAAAAGGATAACATCAGTCGTCAGCGGGAAAGTCTTGATCGCACGGCAGCGAGAGAACAGAGAGGTTAGTTGTTAGTGTGCTCGCTAGGATATCGCATCCTATGCCTACATATTCTCATTCGATATGAGAAATCAGAGCAGCTGTAGTTCATCCTACTATAGCTAAACGGGGAAAAAGGGAAAAGGGGAAAGGGAGGTAGCTCGCTAGGATATCGCATCCTATGCCTACGTACTCTCGTCTGGCACGAGAGATCAGAGCAAACATAGTTCGACGGGAAAACGAGTCTCGATTGCACGGGGGCAAGAGAAGGGGTCTCGATCGCCTGAACGCGAGAAAAAGGGGCTTCGCTCGCCCGGGGCGAGAATAAGAGGAAGCAGGCCTACGCCTAAACGGGAAGGAACTCGGGACACACACGCAAGAACCTAAGGCTCACAACACTCGACGGCTGCCTGAAGACTTGCATAAGATGATGATGATGAACGAAGCAGCTCCGTTGGCTCCTGACATGCGCGCAAGCTCCATTCCAATCTTCTCCTCTCTGGATCCTTGATGATGACGCTCGAATCAGAACCAATGTAACGCTTAGACCGTCATGGTTCGACTTATACGAGAAGTCGAACTCTAAGAGGTAGCGTATTGATGTCCGTGTCAAAGACAAGATAGAGAAATGATATCGACAATCATTCTCCAATTGAATCGTGTCACACAGCCAGCCAAAAATAAAATCGAGAATAAAATCAGATAGAAAAGAAAATAGGAAAGAAATCCAACGCAAAATGGAAATAATAGTCTACTCCTAAGATACGGCAAAAAATAATCTCCTAAGGAAAATATATCCTAAAAAAGAATTAAATCTATAAATATCCTTAACAAGAAATTAACTAAATCCTAAATTCTCTTAAAACAAAATTAAACTAATTTCCTTAAATGAAAATATTATCTAAATTCCCTACAAGAAATTATTCCTAAAAATTCTATTCTTTGAATTATAAAACTATCCCTAAAATATTACAATTAAAATTGTAATAAAAACAATGCAAGAAAATAAAGGGAATAAAATATTTAAAAAAAAACTGCAGAGGGGGTGCATTGGTTCTGTAGGGTGTGCTGCAGCAAAAATGCAGGGCCCAACCCACAAAAAACAACCAAAAACGGGGGAGGGGGTGAGTAAACAGAAAAGGGAGTATGCCAAAAAACGCAATGGGCTTGAGGCCCAAACCAAACACACACACACACACACGGGGAGGGGGTGCGTAAGTAACTGAGAGGTGTTATAGTCAAAAACTCGTTGGGCTTAGAGAGGCCCAATGCTCCAAACACAGCCACGTCCATCTCTCTCATTCTATCAGAAAAAACAAAACCTAGTCTCTCTCAATTTTCCTCTACACTATTCACAGCTTGCCTCCGCTGTTTCTTCTTTATCAGACTCTCTCTCTTACAAACCATCTCTCTCTTGGATTCTCTCTTCCGTTTCACCTCACCTCACAAACTCTTTCTCTCTCGTTTCACCTCTCAATCAAACTCTCACAAACATCCTTCGTTCAATCTTCGTACAACTCGTTTCAATTCTTTCAAAACACATACAAAAAAGTAAATCTCCGGAAACAAAGCATTGATCCATGGCTTGACGATCTCTGAAGATGAAGGTTGGAGGTTCTTGAAGATAATGAAGGTCTGATGAATGTGCTTGTTGATGAAGATCTTGAAGAAGGCGTTAATGATGTTCGTTGAAGAAACATTATGGAGAAGGTTCTTGATGACGAACGAACCTGAAGAAGAATGTGGATCGATGGAGCTCTTATGATCTGAAGCTGATTAGCTTCTTGCTGATGATGAAGATTCACGAAGAAGATCAAAGAGAGTGATATGAAGAACTTCGTGCGATTTGGGCGTACGGACCTGACAGAGCTTCTTGAAGAAACTCTTGAAGATTCTTGACGAACAAAGTTATTTGGCGAAGATCTTATGAAGTTCTGAAAACCTTGGATGAAGATCTTGACGTTGATGATCTTTGTTGAGAAACTGAAGATTATGATGATTATGATGATTTCTGGAGAGAACTGTAGAACAAAGGCAATGAACACGGATGAAGTTGAAGGAATTTCTTTTGGATTCTGGAAACAAGTTGCATGGACAGATGAATGTTGACGAGAGCATCCAGATCTGGGAAACCTGACGAGTATGATGACGATTCTTGATATTTGTTATGAATCTTGAACGGATCAGGAGGATTATTTGATTTCTGGAAAATCACAA
Organism: Lathyrus sativus; assembly: GCA_963859935.3. Classification (NCBI taxonomy): domain Eukaryota; kingdom Viridiplantae; phylum Streptophyta; class Magnoliopsida; order Fabales; family Fabaceae; genus Lathyrus; species Lathyrus sativus. The sequence goes on along the minus strand of OZ012741.1, from coordinate 445,852,024 downwards.
TTGATGAAGATCTATGAATCTGGCAAAATCTGGACGAAGACCAGATGAAATTCGTACGGAGTTGGGAGGATGAAATCTGATGAGTTCTCCGATGGTGATTCCGGCGAGCTTTGGCCAGGAGAAACGCCGTGATGATTTCTCCGGTGAGGCTTTGAAGAAGCACAAATGAAGATTGGATGAGGATATCTGGGAAATGGTGAGTGGATGAAGATTCCGGCGAGTTTAGGAATTGCGGCGACGGTTACGGCTGCTCCGGCGACGGGTACAGTGGTGGATACCCGTTTCCGGTGGTGGTTGCATGGCCGGCGGGAGGGACTGGATAGTGGGAGACAGCTGGTGAGCGGTAGGCAAGTTGAGAGAGTGAGTGGAGGACAAGTGGTAGTGGGGAAAGGTGGAGAGGAGGACGTGTGGCATGAGAGAGAGATAGTGGGGGAATGAGGTGTCAGGCATGCAATGAGTTGTCCAAGAGATTGGATGAAAACGTGGCAGAGAGACTGAGTGGAAAAATGAGGTGGAAGAAAGGGAAATCCACGCGTGGCACCAATATATAGTGACATGTGGCGTGATTTTGGACTTTTGACTGGGCTTTCGAATTGGACATCTGGCCCATTAAGACTAATGAATTGATTAAAGGACTTAATGAACTAATTAAACCCAGTTAATGGTGATTAATAACTAATGATCAATTAAAGATTAAAAGCTGGTAATTAATGGACTATTAAAGACTAAACGAAAACTAATTGAAATTAATTAAAGCTGCAAACCCTAACTAAACTCAATTAATAGATTCTAATAAATCCTAATAAAGAAAAATCTATTAAAACTAAACTATTCCAAAAAGAAACTAATATCTATTTTAAAAAAAGGAAATTACTATCTAATATTAAAATCTAATAGACTCTATATTCTAAAATTCTATAAACTCTATTAAAACTATTAATATCCTAAAAGAAATAAATTCTATTAATTTCTAGAACAAAATCTATTAAAACTCTTTAAAAAAGAATTATCTATTCTAAAAAACTATTAAATTCTATAAGAAAATATTAAAAATTCCCTATTTAATATCTAGAAAAATCTAATTAAATCTATAAAAATCTATTAAAAATCTAGAAAATAAAAGGAAAAATTCTAAAAATGCCAGGAAGCCAATTATATCGATTAGAACACAAATACGCGATCAGCGAAATAAGCGGTAAAACCCGGACACCGAAATATCCTCCAAAACAACAGCGTGAGCTGAAAACGCAGAGACGAGCACAAATTCTCAAAATACACTTATTCGAACTGGCCTGAACTTCCTGAAACGCCAGGGGAGGCTGTAATCCCGATAAAATCAATCTGACTGCAAAAATGCAATGGGTGCGGTATGTGAATGCGAATGCAAAATGCGTTGAAACATAAACCAGGTGTGGGAACCGGTTGGTCAAAATTTGGGGTGCAACACTAGGATGTTGTCAGTGTCATACCCCAAATCTGTCCTACTTCGGTATTTAATGGATGTTTGATTGTTTCACGACTTCTGGCCATGATTCTCTAAGACTTCGTTTGTAAAAACTTTATATGTACTCATTGTGGTTATAATCCCTAGAAATTTATGTGGGAAGAGCGTGCCTCCAGCCCCTTATACCCAAACTCATATGTGTCATCGTTATCACGATAAGGCAGATGTGATATGGCCAACGACGTCAAATACATGATTGGATATATATCGCAGCATACTTGTTGGACTTCAAGAAATTTAAACCCTATTTCCACTTGACTACAAGTTTCTCTAAAGGTTGTTTAAGCCTCATTACAAGTTGTTTGTTATGATCTGCCCTTAATTCAAGTTGTTCAAAGATAATTCACATGATGTTTCTCAACACGGTCGATTTAGCCTCCGGCTTTGTTTGAATTGACTGCAAGCGTCAAGCTATGTTTGGATTCTAAATCAGTTTGTGACAAACTTAGATTTAGACTGTAAACTTCAAGTCATGTGGAGATTTTATGCAAGACATAATTTGAGTTTGTGTCAAGTTACAACGAGAGGGCCATAAGCATCAAATCGTCTCAAGCTATAAGCCAGGATGGGCGAATAATCAGTTCCAAAACGTAAACTTAATTTGCTGCAAGCTGTATCGTTTGAATCTAGATTTCAGGGTGGTTTCAACTCATGTCTTGAAAGTGGGCGTAACTTGACTCAAGCTTTAAGGACGTATATGGCTGTTGTAAAGTATTAGGGGAGATTAGTGATGACAGTCAGAATTTTTGCAAAGGATCCAATCTTACAAAACGTTTTAGATAGTCCTAAGCCATGTTTAGATTTCATTTTCGCACTAAGGGTGGGAAATATTTTTACCAAAAAGTTGAGACTACATCATTTTAAAATCAGGATGTATGTTCAATTCATGTTCCATCCAGAACCAGTTCAAGCATGAGCTTCAAAAAGTATATTGCGTCGCGAGTTATCATGTAAGACATAATCAACGGATTTTAAAGAAAAAGAGTAACATTCATAAACCAGTTTGGGTTTGTACAAAGGTTTATTATCTGAAGTTGAAACTACAAATTCAAGTATTGTTACAAGGAGTTAATATTCAAAGATTACAAATACTGAAAAGTTGGATGTCAAGGCTGTTACAAGAAAGATGTAGCTTTACGAGACCATTATACCCTTCAACCTTCGCGTTATATTGAAATAGGTGTGAACAGTGCCTGAAAGGCCATGAATTTCTCGCCAATTTTCACTAAGGTTGTTTACTAGGACATTTCTTGTAAGGATTCATTCAAATTGCTACTTTCATAAAGAGCTTCCTTAATACAAACTCTTTAGAACATGCATGAAATTAAAGTACAAAATACAAAAGAAGAGAGATAGAGCCTATGGACAGAAAAAAACAAATTTCTTTTGGAGTGGAGTTTAGTTACTGTGCGTGCAGAGGCTAAATTTAGTTTTATATGGTGTCTAGAGTCATGAAAAACCAACGGTTAAGGAAACCATGCTATTATCAAGTGCCTTCCAACGTTTGGCCAGAACATTGTGGAGTATGCAGAACTCGTCACTTGGTTGCTTGGAAGATCCTCAGATACTAGTTTAAAACACAAGATTCCTGAACTTGTTGACTGATGCTTGACTCATGATGTATGTATCTTTGAGACTCTTCATTCACAGAAGGAGCTGTTAACCAACCATCCAAAACTCTCGCATATGTAATACTCTGAGTGGTTTAGTTGGAATTTGATGGTGAGCCTTGCGTTGCCTGCAGCGCTCCAGAAGTACCTTACGGCAGGATGGAGTTGGAATCACTGAAATCAGAAACAAAATTCACTGATAATTGCATCTTAGTTACACAATCCAGACTGTGACCTCATAATGTTCATGATACCAGAAAGACGAAGCCAGTGAAAGTTTTTGAACCTATACTATAATAACAGACCAGTTACCGACTTACCAGAGTTAAAAAAATAAATGGTCTTTATGGAAGCAAGCTGTCATCTTGCATTTGATCAGACTGAGCTTAAAGTTGAAATTCCTATCCCGATTACAGCTTGTAACTTCATGATTGAACTGGATTCATTCTATGAAAATCTTCAGGTTTTGTCTCTCGTCACCGTTGCCGGCCTCTTTTACAAACACGCTGAGCCAATTTACTCAAATGTATGGATGGCTGTGGCTCGAGGTCTGAATCGTCGTGTCTCTAATGTAAACTGCACGTCATTCTTGTCTGGCAGCATTGGATATTCTTCCGTAAACCACTAATGTAAACTGCACGTCATTCTTGTCTGGCAGCATTGGATATTCTTCCGTAAACCACTTATTAGTTTACCCCATCGTGGCACAGTCTGAAGTTCCAAGAATGACCTCGTCAAGTACTAGCGGCTCTTTTAAAAAAAAATGCTCTGCATCGCCAGAAACAAAGCCGAAGTTCAGACTTTGGAATTAAACCAACAGAAGTAAATATGAATGTGATAACAAAATACTCAACATTATAAAGAGCTGCTTGACCTTTGCTTCCAAGCGCATGAACTTGCTGAGGATAAAGACGGTGGTAAACTCATTGCCTAGTTTTGTTGGAACATCAAGGCCGTCTTCTGCATCGGCATCCTTTACTAATCGCCTTCACAGGAAATAAGATGTTCCTCTTTTTCTGGAGATTACCTCTTGTCCACATGGTACAATGGCTGTCAAACACGGAGATACGAGATAAGGAAAAAACAAATGATAACTTAAAGTTTCCGTGGACTGAAATTCCTAGTTTCTGAAAAAGGGTTAACTGCCAAAACCTGTGAAAAGCATAAAGAGGAGGATAATATTCAGCGGCAGGCTCCAGTTCTGTCTCTTGACGTGGTCGCTGTTTGCATTCAGATGGGATGGCTCAAGTCTGCTCATGACATTTCAGACGATGTAGAGGCTGCAGGGTCGTCGATGGGCTGCGGTTCATATATGTTGCTCTTAGAATGGAATGCAGAGAGAAGCTAAAACACTGTTAAAAAAACAAATGAAGAAGATTAATCTACACACTGAATTATCTGATAATGCAATCCACAAACACACCCTTTGTGAAGAAACATCAAATTCCATTGGCAAGAATGATAGAGGATGTTATGAGGGCATATGGAAGAATATATGAAATAAAGATTCGACCGACCTTTCTCCTCGCGAATATTGCAACCCAGTTACTGTCTTGTTTATTCCCCCCAAGCAACATGCCATTTTCTCAAGTGTTGACAAAATTCTGCAACAATATCATCATCATGCCCAAAGTTAATATCATTGTAAAAAAGGGAGGCCTTTGATCATCCGGAAATTCCACAGTTGACCATACTCAACATGGCCAAAACGGCGGCAACGTCTCCGCTAGCCACACTGCCAGTGGTCTTGATGTCAATCCATCAGTTCCTCCATTTGTTGACTAGGTTCCATTTGACGGCCAGATTCACTATCCATAAATTAATTTGAGCCTTGTTGATGTATCAGCTTCCGTAGTTGGGAATCTCCCTAATAACGCGAGCTTCAAGTCAAAGCTTTTCACCGTTACGTCTAGTCCATCATCCTCCTTATGCCTGAGACCAAAATGAAAGGGACATGAGCGCAAGGTTCAATAACGAAAAACTCATAATTATTGTGATTAAATTGATGTTAGTATATTGCAAACCACACTGCTATCAGATATGCTTCGCATCAGTTGGATTGAGATTACTTACCTCTACTGTCACGGCCAAGTAAACTACCGCGTGTATCGTTCTCCAAAAGTGGCGCCAAGCATAAAAGAGATGTGAAGCAATCAACATGTCAGGATACTGTATGACAAATTTACCAACAAGGTACACCTTCTTCAAAATTCATCCTATGACCAAGACATGCAGAGTTTCAAATTGACTAAGTTAGGAAAAGAGTAGACCTGATACGAGATGTCAGATGTTCCATTGGTGCTACTCCTACATCACTCACTCTTGAAAAAAGCAAGACACCTCATGTGTTCAAACCAATCCTCAACTTTTGGATTATCTTCGATATCTTGTACATCATCGCCTACACGATAAAGTGAAACAAATCAGACGTGCAAACTCGTGAAACCGCACCAATGCATTCAAGGTTAATTCATAGGGTGCTTAAGTGCATCAATGAGAGTTTGCTCATACCTTAAACACAGTACACTGATCATTACTAATGAAGCACGAATCGATGATGATGTGATTGCGTCTGAAGAGCGGTTTGAGGCACGATCACCTTATCCTTATCAACAAATGCCAATTTCTCAAATATCTTCCGTGGTCTTATCCTCGAGCCAAGTTTGAAGAATGCACATGAAAGAGGATGAAAATTTTATTAGTATGAGCAAAATATGAGATAGCTAGCATACCAGAAAGTATTATGAAATATAAGCCACATCAGCACAGTGAGAATCTCTAAATGTCCACAGTAAAAACACGGTAAAAATAAGGGTAAAAGTAGATATTTTGGAGCTCACTACAGACAAAACACAGAAGTCACTATCACTCATATCCCAGAGAATCAGAAATCGTGGTATTAGCACCTAACAGAATTGTACCACCAAAATGCACCTCATCGTCCTACCTCACACGATAACAAACATTTTTCACCAGCAGATTTTGATTTTCGCACGTATCAAAAACCCTAAAAATTCCCTATAAAAACCACTCCACTCATTGGCAAAAAGACAGAAGAAAAACCCGAAGGAAACTCTGTCAAAATCAATCCCCACCCATTATTCAAAAAGCTCAAGAAAATCTCAAGGGTTACTCAGGTTCAACATCATAACCTGAGCTTACTCTGAGCTAAACCTAATTTCGCGAATTTCACAACTGGAAAAAAGAGAAGGAGCAAGTGAAGCCGAAGCAGAAGTGAGAAGAAGAAGCTATTACCTTTTAGCAGCTCAGACTCGACGTTCTTGTTTCCAGGTATCCCTTCCATTAACGTCTAAGATTAGTGAAAGTATGATGAATTTGGGGGTATGGGATTCAGATTGGGAGTAAGGTTTTATTTTGAACCTTCATGCTTTGATATTTGTCTTGAATAATGGTTGCTGACCTTAATATGAAGGCACGTTAACCTGGTGTATTTGTTTAAAAACTTTGATTCGCTTCTAGTCTTTGCTTCTTGGTTCTGGGGTTTAGAAATTAGGGTTAGGAATCTTTGATTTGGATAGAGTTTGGGTTTGCAAAAGCGAGAGGGCTCGGTATGGTAGAAGAAGAAGGACAGAAACAGAGAGATTTTAGGGGAGATTCATTTTACGTTTGAAGATGAAAAGGAAAATTTATTTTGTGAGGTAAGTGAGATAAGGGAGGGATATAGTTTAACCTTTTGATTTCAGTTTGAGTTTCCAATGAATCTCGGGAATCCCCAACCGATAGCATTCATTATTGCCGTTTCCTCTTCCCCATAGAACTAGGCGCAACGTTTTGTCCCAATAAACAGTGCAAACAGTAAAAAATTTAAACTGCCATGAGTGAATAAGGTCATCAGGACTATAATGTAATTAGTAAAACTCAATAATTCCCTATCTTAGAAACTAATTAATTTAGTTTAAAATATTATTAATGTTTAGTAACATTATAAGTCTTATTTTAGATTTTACTTAAATTATAACAATTAATTTACAATTTGATTTAAATTTAAGAATTTTATCAAATTTAAGATTTTTTTCTATTAAATTCAAAACATTTTACTTAATCTAATTTAAATTCTCTTTTTTAAAAAAGGGGGAACTTTAAAACATCTTATATATTAATTAAAGATCATAATTATTTTTTTTAGGACCTTTCTTATTTAAATAATGAAAGTGGTGGATCCTTGGAGTCTAGCACTCCTTGGATCCTTAAGTGATCGCTCTCGAGGTGCACACCTTGAGTTGTGGTCGCTTCGTCTTTCCTCTTTTAAAATACCCAATCTCGTTTAAACCTTTCAAAAGCCGCAAACCCTAATGCGAGCAATACGCTCACCCTAGTTCAATCTACACGCTAATATTTTCAAATTATTTTCATAATTAAATTACGAAAGTATCGAGTTCTTGGAGTCGTGCATTCCTTGAATTCGAGAATGGTTACTATCAAGGTGTACACTTTGAATAGTATATCATTCGAACTTTCGTTCCTAAAATACTTCCTATAATTATTTGGACAAGTACTTTCACTGTCCAACAAACATATTTTATAATTAATGGGATGAAAAAGGTATCGTTGGAATCTAGCATTCCAGTAATATCCCGATTAATTGGTTGCGAGGCCGACGTCTCGTTTATCGATTAGTCGTCATTCCTCCTAAAGTTTTCAACCCATCTAACCTCGTTCCTCACTCACGTGTGATCGAGTCTAAACACTAGTATGTTTCTAAACCATACGTCAAATTCAAATCATTTTTCTTAATCAAATTACGAAAGAACTGAGTTCTTGGAGTCTCGCACTCCTTGAATTCTTGAACGACAACTATTGGGGCGTACGCCTTAAGTAGCGTGTCATTCGACCTTTCGTCTAAAACACGCGCCTTAACTATTTGGACAAGTATTCATTGTCCATTCAAATACAATTTCCTAATTAATTGAATGAAAAAGGTGTCGTTGGGATCTAGCATTCCAACGACATCCCGACTAATTGGTTGCGAGACTGACGTCTCGTTTATTGAGTAGTCGTCATTCTCCCTCAAAATATCTAACTGACCTTATCTTCTTCGCCTCCGTGCAATCGAAACCCTAATTACCTATTCAACTTAACTCTCTCTTTCTCGCCCTCGTGCGATTGAAACTTCCTCAAACATATTTCGTAATTATTCGAATGAAAAAGGTGTCGTTGGGATCTAGCATTCCAATAATGCCCCGATTAATTGATTGCGAGGCCGACGTCTCGTTTATCGAATAGTCGTCATTCTACATACCTAACCAAACTCCTTTTCTTGCCCCCCGGGCAATCGAAACCTTAAACCTATTCAAACTTATTCTCTTCCCTAAACAAAAACATCCAATGCGATAAACACAAATTCCTCGCCCTCGTGCGATTTCCAACCAAAACACCTTGCCTAGAACATTGTTTAGTCCATTTATCCGCGCATATGAGCTCGTGCTTCAGCCTCCCCTAGTGAGCAGACAAGCCAATGTTTAGCAGTTAGAATGCGACCTAAACACTCGTTTGTCCCCATACCAAACCTTTTACCGTAGTTAGCCGAACTACGGCTGCTCTGATCTCTCATATCTGTCGAGAGTACGTAGGCATAGGATTGCGATAATCCTAGCGAGCACATTTCCCCACAATTCCACAATCTCCTCCTTTTCCCGTAGTCCACGAACTACGAATGCTCTGATTTTCCACTTCTTACAAGTGAAGATACGTAGGCACAAGGACCCCAATCCTTGGCGAGCACCCTATCCTAAAACCACCCATTCCCCCCTATAGGAGAAACATTATAAGAAAACAAATAAGCATAGTTAACTTTACTCTCGAATCGATCAAGAGGTTCCCGTTGAGTACAACGGACGAAGAGGGTGCTAATACCTTCCCTCTGCGTAACCGACTCCCGAACCTAGAATATTGGTTGCGATGACCATGTTCTTATCTCTCTTAAAGGTTTTATCGATATTTTCCTATTCCCTCCTTGGAATGAATAAAGTTCGGTGGCGACTCTGTTTCGAACAGTATTTTCCGCGGCCATCGCGAGGATCGTATTTTTTCGAGGTACGACAGATGGCGACTCTGCTGGGGACCCGCATTGCCCTATGCAAGAGAGAGTCAAGCCTAACTTGACTCGATTCGAATGTACTAACCTTTTGCTTAACTGTTTTCTTTATATTTATTTTCTCCTATTGTTTATTTCTTGTTTTCTCTTTCTATCGTATGCTGTTTATTATATCTGCCTGCTGGATTCGGGGATAATATCACAAGTAAAGCTCTACACCCGAGCTTTGGAAAAAGAAGAGAGAAAACATAGTTTAGAATTGGTAGTAATTAGTGTTAGTCCCCAAGGACTCGCTCCTTGTGGGCCTAGCATGAAAGCTCCTCCAGAATAGATCTTTTCGTAGATCCTATCGTAACGCAGCTAGCCTGTTGCACGATTTGATTCATGAAGGGTCCGTGACTCTGGGAACCGCTCTTAGAACCAGTTTCTATATTGGTAGTCGCGTAGTGTTAGTCTCCGAGGACTCGCTTCTCGTGGGCCTAGCATGAAGACTCCTCTCAAGAGAGATCCTTTGGTATTACCATCGTAATGCAGCTCGCCTGTTGCGTGATGGTGGTATCATTGGTATCTATGACCTTGAGAACCCCATCCGTCAACGTAGAAACTATCCCGTGAGTGGGTCATTTTGGGTAAAGAATCTAGAGCTATCTTTGTACCTATTAGGAGGGTGGGAGATACTTGTGATAACCTGGATCCTGCACTGTTGCATTCATAAGCATTTACATATGCATCATAACTTACATTAGCTTTATTTTCAGGGAAGCATTTATATTGATAGGTTGACATACATTCACAATGGCCACGAGTTCAGAAAAAAGAAAGACTATTCAGCTTAAAGCACTCAAACCCGATGTCAGTGCAATCATGAATTGTTTGAAAGAAATGCCTTCGGTCTTCAAGAAGACTTTGATAGGAAGGTTCGGTCAAGTAATTGATCTGTTAACAATGGAAGTGCAGATTCCCGCTATTACAGCCTTAGCACAGTTCTATGATCCGCAAATGAGAAGCTTCTTGTTCCAAGATTTCTACTTAACACCCGCTATTGAAGAGTTTGAGGGGTTTCTAGGCTTCCCTGTCAAAGGTAGGGCACCCTATACCATGATAGGTCAGACTCCAGAAGTGGAGGAGTTGGCAGACGCTCTCAAATCTCAATTTCAATAGCCAAAGCTGGATGGAAGAAAAGAGAAGAATTCTTTGGATTTAGAAGTATTATGCTAGAAAAGGAGGCAATTAAGATGTTGAAGAATAAACAATGGGATGCTTTGGTAAATATATTGGCTCTTATCATATATGGGCTAATATTATTCCCTACTTTCGAAGATTTTGTCGATTCTGCGGCTATCAGTGTTTTTTGGGCTGTTTGGAAGAAAGAGCAAAGCCCAGTATACCCTCTCTTGGCCGACGTTTTTTACACCTTGCACCTTCGTCATGAAAGAAAGGGTTCGGTGTTGACATTCTGCCTCCCTATTCTCTACAAATGGCTTACTTCTCATGTATTTAAGCGTCATGCTACTATCCCTAATTTGAACAGTGGGGAATGGGCTCAATTGCTAATATCTACTTCTGAGAGAGACATCACTTGGTACCCTAGTAAGTTGGGAGTAGGTGAAATTATCATGAGTTGTGGTCTGCAATATGCCATTGATTGGGTCTAAGGGTTGTATAAGCTATAATCCTATACTAGCGATACGACAATTTGAATATCCAATGTTGGGGAAACCTGAAGATAAAGAGCTAGGAGAAATGATCCTTCATGAGAGAGGTGTTGAAGATCCCTCACTTCTCTGCCAGATTGTACGATCTTGGCAGAAAGTTCATACCAAAGGGTCTGAGTTGAGAAAAAGGGATGGGGGTGGCGAGAATGCCTTATCGACAATGGGTTCTGGAAAGGGTCAAAATGGTTAAGCTACCCTTTTCTGTTGAGGCACCTCCTAGACCCACCACTCCGCAGCCTGTGCCCATATCAGTTGAAGAAGTGGAAGAGATGAGGCTCAAAATAGCTCGGCTAGGGAAAGAAAATGAAGACTTGCAAGTAAGACTTCAGGATGTGGTTAATGAAAAGAATCATATGAAGTATGAGATCGCAAGAAAGGATAAGCAAATTGAAGAAATGGGAAGCAGGATTGATGAAGAGGAGGGAAAGAGGAAAAGGACCAAAGTATGCATCAATCAAGCTGACAGTTGTTTAGATTCTCTCAGGGAGCAGCTGGAGTACGCTCATGTAAAATGGCGAGAAAATGAGCAATGGTATATTTTAGCCACTAAGAAGAGCAAGGAGCTCAGAGATACGTTAGGAGCTGAAGTTAAGACACTGAGTGTTGCGCTACGCCTTTCAAGAGCTGGCGAGGATAGAGAACGTCAACTCAAGGAAGAAGCCTTAAACGCATCTCGGATAACACCGGAGAATTGGCATAAGACTTGTGCTAAAATAGATGAGCTCGAAAGGTTCATAAAATATCAAGAGAACAAGATAGGAGCTGTTATGGAAGACAAAGCCATTTGGTCTGCTGCAAGGGACCAGCTAGCTCAAGATGTTGCCACATATGAGCAATCCATTCACATCATGAGGAACAACCGAGACATATACCGCAACAAGCTAAATGGATTGATAGAATTTTGCAATTGGTTGACCAAGGATCTAGTTTGGAAACATAGAGATGCTATGGAGGCCATCGATGACTCCACCGCTCCAGCCATTTGCGAGTTCATATATGTGTGCCAGGAAATGTTAGCAAGGTTCAAAGAAGAGCTCAAGGAGAGAGAAGCAAAAAGAAATGAAGTTTGAAGTTTTCTTTGTCTTATTTTCCTGTTGTTTGTTTGGAATGCTAACTTGTTTTCCTTGTTAGCTTCTGCTCTTGCTATGTTGGAACAATTCGAATGAATGAAGAGTAGTTATTTTGTTTTATTTGTTCTCGTGTTGTTTGAATGTCTGATAAGTAACTAATCGTTATAAATGCTTCCCTAAAAAGAATAAAAATGCAATCATACTCATAAGCATAAGCATTTTTGCACCTTCACCCGACATTGCAGCTCATGGGACTTTTTTCTTTCAAAACTCAGAAAACTGAAAGCTGACTATTCGACATCGTTACGAGACTCGGCACAATTACCAAATGACGTTGGAACAGATGGAAGAGACTCAGAACATCATGAGAGGTGACATTGACGCCCTCCGGGCGAAGATGGACCAGCTGCTGGAGACGATGATGACGTTGGCCCAAAAGGAAGACAATGCTGCGATTCTGGCTGATGCTAGGAAGGCGGCTGACAATATAGGAACTTCTGGGATTATTAAGACCCCACCTCCTGTTCATGTGGACCTTACTAATCATTCTACGTCCGCACATCATGGCTCAGAAGTGGAAATTGATGAACAATACGATGCTTTCTTCCAACCTCCTCCGCCACCTCATCCCCAACATAATGCGGGAGCTGCAATTGATCATTCTGCTGATAGACTGCGAACTGTTGAAGAGAGGATTAGGTCCTTGGAGGTCCAGAAGACTCCAGGCTTAGATGCTGTTGATATGTGCTTAGTTCCCGGGCTGGTAATACCAAAGAAGTTCAAAGTCCCAGACTTTGAAAAGTATAAGGGGGTAAGCTGTCCAAAAACCCATCTGAAAGCATACTGTCGCAAGATGGCTGCTCACATTGACAATGACTTGCTATTAATACATTACTTCCAAGATAGCCTCAGTGGGGCATCGTTGGAATGGTATATGCAGCTAGAAAAAGGACAAATCAGCACGTGGAGAGATCTAGCAGATGCGTTTTCGCAACATTATCAATATAATACTGATTTGGCACCAAATCGAACGCAGCTGCAAGACATGACTCAACGTAACAACGAGTCATTTAAAGAATATGCCCAAAGGTGGAGAGAGTTGGCTGCCCGTGTTCAACCACCATTGCTGACTAAGGAGTTAACTGACATGTTTATGGGAACTCTACAACCGCAGTACCTGGACCGCATGCTTGGGTCCAGTTTCCCTAATTTTGCTGAAGTAGTGTCAGTAGGTGAAAGAATCGAGAGTACTTTGAAAAAGAACAAGGCTGCAGTCCAATGAATGGAGGAAGAAAGCCTTTTATAAAGAAAAGGGAAGATGAGGCTAATGCCGTGATGAGAGGACAAAGGGATAGAGCTCCGGTGGATATCCAATATCCACAGGTAGCCGCAGTAGCCCATGCTCCTTACCAACAACCAGCTCAACAACAGAATCAACAACAGAATTATCAGAGAGTTCCTCCACCGCAATATCATAATGCCCCGGCTCAAAGACAACAAAGGCCAAGACAACCAAGAAGACAACTTGACCCGCTGCCTATGTCATATGGGCAGATCTTTGCTCAGTTAAATCAGAGCGGACACTTAACGTTGCGAGATTTGCGTCCAGCGACCTTTCCATACCCCCCCCGGGTACGATGCGAACGCCCATTGTGAGTTTCATAAGGGAGCCCCTGGACACTCCATAGACAACTGCTATGCGTTTCAAAACAGGGTGCAGGACTTAATAGAATCCAAAGATCTCACTTTTACACCTAGAGGGGCCAACATTACGAAGGATCCGTTGCATAAACATGGGGGTCCTTCCGTCAATGCTGTGGAAGAAAACAGTGGTTTGAGGCTAATTACGAGTGTTGAAGATGTCCGTACTCCGATGGCCGTTATCGGAGAGCAGTTGAAGAAGAGTGGGATGATTCCCCAAGAGGAAGAGGAGAATTTGACTGAAGACGTGGTAAAGAAGCATCTACAAAGGTTCTTAGAGCAGGGGATAATACAAATAGAGCGAAGAGATTCGAACGTATCTGCTATTGATATTCAGTATGATGAAACAAGTGCTTATCCGACAAGGCGACTTCGACCAGCGCCAGTAGTCTTACAGTACGATCCTTCGGAAGCCTTTCAACAGAGGCCCGCCCGACCAGCACCCGTGGTTATGCAGTATGATGAAGATGACGTCAACAGACAAAGAGCAGCACGACCAGCCCCGGTGGTAATAGAATATTCTGTCAATGAATCTGAGCCCAAAGTTTTTTAAACAGGGGCCAGAGGGACTAGTGATTGAGAATGATGCTGCCAAATGCGATGCAGTAGTGGGGCCTAGTGGAATGACCCGTAGCGGTCGTTTATTTGCCGCCAAGCCAGTGGAAGTGCCAGCCAGAAATAAAGAAAAAGCTACAATTGAACCACCAAGTGTTGAGCCACCTGTTGAGGTGTCATCACCAAAAGCAGCAGTTGACACCAAAAGAAGCTGAGGAGTTTTTGAAGATCATCAGAAAAAGTGATTACAAAGTGATTGATCAACTAAACCAGACCCCTGCCAGAATTTCCATGCTCTCGTTGTTACTGAATTCAGAGGCCCACAGGTTGTCTTTGATGAAGGTGTTGAGCGCTGCGCATATTACTAAAGACATCACCGTGGCCCAGTTCGATGATGTGATAGCTAGCGTAACTACCGGAAACTTTCTTGGATTTAATGATGATGACTTGACTGCAGAGAAAAGAAACCACAATAAAGCTCTTCATATTTCTATCAAATGCCAAGACACATTGATATCCCGAGTCTTAGTGGATACAGGGTCTTCTTTGAATGTGCTTCCCAAGGTCACCCTGGAGAGAATGCCGGTAAAAGGAGTAAGCATGAAGCCAAGTGCTCTAGTGGTCAAAGCTTTTGACGGTTCCAGGCGTGCTGTGATTGGCGATGTAGACTTGCCAATAAAAATCGGGCCAACTGTCTTCACTATCACTTTTCAAGTAATGGATATTTATCCAGGGTACAGCTGTCTATTAGGAAGACCTTGGATTCATTCTGCAGGAGCTGTTACCTCTACCCTTCATCAGAAGCTAAAATTTGTCAGTAATGACAAAGTAGTTCAGATTGGAGGAGAGGAGGATATCTTGGTTAGCCACTTAACATCCTTCAGGTACATTGAAGTTGAAGGGGAAATGGTGGAAACGCCTTTTCAATCTTTCGAAATGGTGAATACATTAGCGGTGCAACGAATTTCAGAGGGTCAGAGTTCAAGATCAGCAATGGCCTCTTATGAAGAAGCTAAGATGGTTGTAGACAAAGGAAACGCCCAAGGCTGGGGCAAAATGGTGGAAGTGGCTGAAAAGTTCGACAAATTTGGGCTAGGATACCACCCTTCATCCAACACTGTGATGATTGCATATGGCAAGAAGCAGATTCCTCCTGTGGCAGAAGTCTTCAAAAGCGCTGGGCATATCTCCGACCATACCTCTGCCATGGTAATTGAAGATGGGGTTGATGACAAAGAAGCCTCCGCAAGCTGGGTCCGTCAGGCCGAACCTGGTGAAGAATTGAAGAATTGGAAGACCATCGAAATACCCCAGTTTTTCCCTCCTCAAAAGTAAAGTTTTAATTAATTGTCAAAACAAAAAAAACCCCTACGCTCTGCCCAAGGCGTAGCGGAGCTTTGTATCGGGCCCCCTGATGTTTCGAAACATGTTTAACATGAATAAATTTTGATTTGCATTCAATTTTGCTCACTTTCGTTTCTTTTTTTTCATAATTAATGGCATTTCTTTCGCACACTCACTTTCCTAAATAAGCTGCATAAATCATAAACATGCAGAGACACTACCGAGGTCCTTGATATCGACACTGCTATAGGCCTTTATGATTTTGATTGTCCAATATACCAAGCGGATGAGGAAGACGAGAATGAGCTCCCCAACAAATTGGCTAAGTTGTTGCAGCAAGAAGAGAAGGTCATTATGCCGCATACAGAGGATGTCGAGGTTATCAACCTAGGTTCAGAAGAAAATAGAAAGGAGATAAAGGTTGGAGCGTCTCTTCAAGATGTCGTCAAGGTAAAGCTGGTAGGTCTCCTCCGAGAGTATGCTGATGTATTTGCATGGTCGTACCAGGACATGCCTGGTCTAGATACAAACATTGTTGTACACAAACTACCACTCAAAGAAGGGTGTCATGCCGTCAAGCAGAAGTTGAGAAGAACTCGCCCTGATATGGCTCTGAAAATCCGTGATGAGGTCCAAAAACAATTCGATGCAGGGTTCTTAGCAGTGGCCAAGTACCCACAGTGGGTTGCAAATATTGTTCCCGTACCAAAAAAAGATGGAAAGGTCCGTATGTGCGTGGATTACCGCGACTTAAACAGAGCAAGTCCTAAAGACGATTTTCCATTGCCTCACATTGATGTGTTAGTAGATAATACGACACAGTTCTCTGTTTTTTCCTTCATGGATGGGTTCTCTGGTTACAATCAAATTAAGATGGATCCAGATGACATGGAAAAAACCACGTTCATTACACCATGGGGCACATTCTGTTACAAGGTAATGCCATTTGGGTTAAAGAACGCTGGGGCAACATACCAACGTGCAATGGTAACGCTCTTTCACGATATGATTCACAAAGAGATCGAAGTGTACGTTGATGACATGATTGCTAAGTCCCAGACTGAAGAGGAGCATGTGGGTAATCTGGAAAAGTTGTTCGCCAGGCTGAGGAAGTTCAAGTTGAGACTTAATCCCAACAAATGTACATTCGGGGTGCGGTCCGGAAAGTTGTTGGGCTTTATCGTAAGCCAGAAAGGGATTGAGGTGGATCCTGATAAAGTAAGGGCGATTCAAGACATGCCTGCGCCAAAGACTGAAAAAGAGGTCCGTGGATTTCTAGGGAGGTTGAATTATATCGCAAGATTTATTTCACATCTCACAGCCACTTGCAAGCCAATTTTTAAATTACTCAGGAAAGACCAGCCGGTTGTGTGGAATGATGAATGCCAAGGGGCATTTGATGCAATCAAAGAATATTTGCAAGAACCACCGATCTTGATACCACCAGTCCCTGGAAGGCCGCTCATTATGTACTTAACCGTGCTAGAAGAGTCCATGGGCTGCGTGTTGGGACAACAAGATGATACGCGCAAGAAAGAGCATGCTATATACTATCTCAGCAAAAAGTTTAACGACTGTGAGACAAGATACTCTCTGCTTGAAAAGACTTGTTGTGCACTTGCATGGGCTGCTAGACGACTCAGACAATATATGCTGACGCACACCACATACTTAATCTCCAAGATGGATCCAATCAAATACATCTTCGAGAAACCTGCTCTTACCGGTAGGATAGCCCGATGGCAAATGCTTCTATCGGAATACGACATCCAATACACCACTCAGAAAGCTATAAAGGGCAGTGTGTTAGCAGATCATTTGGCCCATCAGCCAGTGGAAGAATACCAACCTTTAAGATTTGACTTTCCGGATGAGGATATCATGATGGCAATAGATTGCGAAGAGCCAGGACCAGATGAAGGGCCAGAACCAGGGGAGCGATGGACTCTTATGTTCGACGGTGCTTCTAACTCTTATGGACATGGAATTGGGGCAGTGATTACATCTCCCAAAAATTTTCACTTACCGTTTACGGCCAAGCTCTGTTTCCCATGCACTAACAATATAGCAGAGTACGAGGCATGTATACTGGGGCTAGAAGAAGCCATTGACTTGAGAATCAAAACTCTCGATGTGTTCGGGGATTCTGCTCTAGTAATTTACCAGATAAGAGGCGATTGGGACACCAAGCATGAAAACTTAATTCCATACCGGGATTATGTAGCAAAATTGCTTCCTCGATTCGATGATATCACTTTTTCTCACATACCTCGAGAAGAGAATCAAATGGTTGACGCTTTGGCAACCCTGGCATCCATGTACAAGTTGATATGGCCAAATCATAGACCATCTATTGATTTGCGACGCTTTGAAGAGCCCGCACATTGTCTGACTGCTGATAAAGACGCAGAGGAAAAGCCGTGGTTTTACGATATAAAGCGATATCTTGAAAAGCACGAATATCCTGAAGGAGCCCTAGGTATCGACAAAAGAACTTTGCGAAGATTGGCATCTAACTTCTTCCTCAACGGGAATGTATTGTACAAGCGCAACCATGACACTGTTTTGCTTAGATGTGTGGAGAAACGTGAAGCTGAACAGATTATAAAGGACATTCATGAGGGCTGCTTTGGAACTCATGCGAATGGACACACCATGGCAAAGAAAATATTAAGGGCGGGCTATTATTGGCTTACCATGGAAGCAGATTGTTACCATCATGCCCGAACTTGTCACAAGTGCCAAATATACTCTGATAAGATCCATGTACCCACCACTCCATTGAACGTCTTAACCTCACCATGGCCCTTCTCCATGTGGGGAATAGACATGATTGGGATGATTGAACCAAAAGCTTCAAACGGTCATCGCTTCATACTTGTGGCTATAGACTATTTCACCAAGTGGGTTGAAGCCGCTTCGTATACCAACGTTACTAAGCAGGTGGTCGCCCGTTTCTTGAAATACAACATCATATGCAGATATGGAGTGCCCAGCCGCATCATCACCGACAATGGGTCGAATCTCAACAACAAAATGATGGACGAGTTGTGTGCCAGCTTTAAAATAGAACATCATAACTCGACACCATATAGACCCAAAATGAATGGAGCCGTAGAAGCAGCCAATAAAAATATCAAGAAAATCATCCAGAAGATGGTGGTCACGTACAAAGATTGGCACGAGATGCTACCTTTTGCATTACATGGCTATCGTACTTCCGTACGAACTTCAACAGGGGCAACTCCCTACTCGTTGGTTTATGGCATGGAGGCAGTTCTCCCAATAGAGGTCGAAATCCCTTCTCTAAGGGTTTTGATGGAAGCTCAACTTGACGAGGCCGAATGGGTAAAAACGAGGTTTGAAGAACTTAATCTCATTGAGGAAAAGCGCTTGACGGCCATATGCCACGGCCAGCTTTACCAGAGAAGAATGAAGAGAGCCTTCGACAAAAAAGTACATCCCAGGACGTTCGCGCAAGGAGACTTAGTACTCAAGAGGATCATGGCTATGTATAATGAATCTAGGGGCAAATGGACGCCTAATTATGAAGGCCCATATGTGGTAACAGAGGCATTCTCTGGTGGTGCCCTAAAGCTCGCAACCATGGATGGGGAGGAATTACCTTATCCGGTGAATGCAGATTTGGTCAAGCGATACTTTGCCTAAAAAAGTGGAATAATAAAGCCGCTAAGTCGAAAACCCGAAAGGGCGACTTAGGCAAAATTGGCTATCCCAGTGAACCGAAAACCCGAAAGGGCGGTTCAGGCAAAATTAGGGATAAAATAAGAATAGGCCCGCTGAGTTGAAAACCTGAAAGGGCGGCTCAGGCAAAAAAGGGTGTCCCGGTGGATTGAAAACCCGAAAGGGCGATCCAGGCAAAAGTTAGGGGCAAAATTCCAAGGCAAAGTATCCATCCTGCATGATCGTTCGACCCTAGTACATAATCAAGAGACGTAATTGATCCGGCCATCTTTCTACGAAGCAAGGTGTTGAAGACTTCCCAAAGTTATAGGGACTATAGCAGTGTCAAGACTCAAAAGGGGCTCTAATTTTCTGCCATTATGTTTTTTCTCGCACTGTGATCACCTCATTAAGGGATTACATCTTTGTATATCTACCCATTCAAGGGTCAAATCAATATAAAGAGAGATTTCTCATTGAATTGTGTTCGCTCTTTTACTTTATCTGATTGTTTGCAAATTAATTTTATTCTTGATAAGCTATGCTCGAAACTTCAGCTAAAAAATATATAATAATAAAATATGACTTTTTGATAAGGTATAGAACTTGTTTTGATGTTCGAAGATATTGGGGAAGATAGATGGTCTCCAAGAAACATATCAACAGGTAGAAGCTTTGAGTTAGTCGTCAGCTGCCCCGACTTGTCATCATGAAAGTTGTTCTAAAGGGTTTGTATGAGGTGGTTCCCTCCAGCACCGAGATCAAGAATTAAACTGGGGCAATCAATTCCCTGGTCGTCTTGGAGTGTCTAAATTTGGGATGTCGAGTAGTCTAAGTCTCTCACTACTCCATAGAAAGTCCAATCTTTTATTGGCTAACCACAAAAAGCCACTCCAATTGGCACCTTCAATTTACCCTAAAAGTCCAGTCTTCATTGGCAACCACTAAAAGTCCACCCTCGCTGGCATCCTCAATAACCGAAGTCCAAACCATTTGGCAACTACTGAATTCAGCCCCTGGTGATGTCCCCGACAGGATTTCATCCCCAGCATACCTGGTCGTTGCATTATCATAAGCACGACATACAGATTCATATCATAATCATATCGATCATTAGCATATCATTTGCATTCGCATCTTGCACTCCCTAGCAGTTGCATCTTGGTTGCATGTTTATGTATCAAAACGCATATCATCGCCATCACCATTAACATAGCATAACAACAAAGCAGGATCCAGGATCAGTTCGCAAGCATCTTGGTCAGTCCTCTAATGAAGTTGGCAGTATGACTCTGAAAAGAGTTAAGACCCCACGAGTTCAGGGAATTCTACTCCCCAGCAAGTCAGTTGATGATGATGATCCCCAACAACTATTGCTCTGGTTCCTCCCCAAGCAGATGTTATCTTAGAGAGTTTATTGAAGATTTCTCCCCTACAGAGATTGGACAGCGATGTTCCTTTAAATAGGAATTTTAGCTCAACTATTCCTCAGCAAAATTATCACTCGAGATACTGCTTTGGTATCATCGAAGAACCTTAATGGATAAGGTACTGCTTCGACCACCCGAAGAATCTCAAGTTTTGAACGAGATACTGCTTTGGTATCATCGAAGAACCTTAATGGATAAGGTACTGCTTCGACCACCCGAAGAATCTCAAGTTTTGTTCGAGATACTGCTTTGGTATCATCGAAGAGCCTTAATGGATAAGGTACTGCTTCGATCACCCGAAGAATCTCAAGTTTTGTTCGAGATACTGCTTTGGTATCATCGAAGAGCCTTAATGAATAAGGTATTGTTTCGATCACCCGAAGAATCTCAAGTTTTGTTCGAGATACTGCTTTGGTATCATCGAAGAGCCTTAATGGATAAGGTACTGCTTCGATCACCCGAAGAATCTCAAGTTTTGTTCGAGATACTGCTTTGGTATCATCGAAGAGCCTTAATGAATAAGGTACTGTTTCGATCACCCGAAGAATCTCAAGTTTTGTTCGAGATACTGCTTTGGTATCATCGAAGAGCCTTAATGGATAAGGTACTGCTTAGATCACCCGAAGAATCTCAAGTTTTGTTCGAGATACTGCTTTGGTATCATCGAAGAGCCTTATTGGATAAATGACTGCTTCGACCACCCGAAGAATCTCAAGTTGTGCTCAGAGATACTGCTTCGGTATCATCGAAGAATCTTATTGGATAAGATGCTGCTTCGACCACCCGAAGAATCTCAAGTTTTGATCAGAGATACTGCTTTGGTATCATCGAAGGACCTTAACGAATGAGGGGCCGCTTCGACCACCCAAGGAGGATTGTTTATACCACTTTGGTATCATCGGAGGACCTTAACGAATGAGGGACTGCTTCGACCACCCAAAGGGGGTTCGTTTATACCACTTTGGTATCGCGAAGGACCTTAACGAATGAGGGACCGCTTCGACCACCCAAAGAAGATCGCTTATACTACTCTGGTATCGCGAAGGACCTTATTAAATAAAGGACTGCTTCGACCACCCAGAGAATATCAGGTTATCTTATTAACCCATTCATGGTATTTTTACTCCTCTACCGGACAAATTTCGGGGTCTTCTTGTATCTAATTGACTTCCACCTTAAAATGAACGCCACGCAGTTCATTCTCTAAGGTTTAAGGCAATTAGATAGGGGCATCTGTCATACCCCAAATCTGTCCTACTTCGGTATTTAATGGATGTTTGATTGTTTCACGACTTCTGGCCATGATTCTCTAAGACTTCGTTTGTAAAAATTTATATGTACTCATTGTGGTTATAATCCCTAGAAATTTATGTGGGAAGAGCGTGCCTCCAGCCCCTTATACCCAAACTCATATGTGTCATCGTTATCACGATAAGGCAGATGTGATATGGCCAACGACGTCAAATACATGATTGGATATATATCGCAGCATACTTGTTGGACTTCAAGAAATTTAAACCCTATTTCCACTTGACTACAAGTTTCTCTAAAGGTTGTTTAAGCCTCATTACAAGTTGTTTGTTATGATCTGCCCTTAATTCAAGTTGTTCAAAGATAATTCACATGATGCTTCTCAACACGGTCGATTTAGCCTCCGGCTTTGTTTGAATTGACTGCAAGCGTCAAGCTATGTTTGGATTCTAAATCAGTTTGTGACAAACTTAGATTTAGACTGTAAACTTCAAGTCATGTGGAGATTTTATGCAAGACATAATTTGAATTTGTGTCAAGTTACAACGAGAGGGCCATAAGCATCAAATCGTCTCAAGCTATAAGCCAGGATGGGCGAATAATCAGTTCCAAAACGTAAACTTAATTTGCTGCAAGCTGTATCGTTTGAATCTAGATTTCAGGGTGGTTTCAACTCATGTCTTGAAAGTGGGCGTAACTTGACTCAAGCTTTAAGGACGTATATGGCTGTTGTAAAGTATTAGGGGAGATTAGTGATGACAGTCAGAATTTTTGCAAAGGATCCAATCTTACAAAACGTTTTAGATAGTCCTAAGCCATGTTTAGATTTCATTTTCGCACTAAGGGTGGGAAATATTTTTACCAAAAAGTTGAGACTATATCATTTTAAAATCAGGATGTATGTTCAATTCATGTTCCATCCAGAACCAGTTCAAGCATGAGCTTCAAAAAGTATATTGCGTCGCGAGTTATCATGTAAGACATAATCAACGGATTTTAAAGAAAAAGAGTAACATTCATAAACCAGTTTGGGTTTGTACAAAGGTTTATTATCTGAAGTTGAAACTACAAATTCAAGTATTGTTACAAGGAGTTAATATTCAAAGATTACAAATACTGAAAAGTTGGATGTCAAGGCTGTTACAAGAAAGATGTAGCTTTACGAGACCATTATACCCTTCAACCTTCGCGTTATATTGAAATAGGTGTGAACAGTGCCTGAAAGGCCATGAATTTCTCGCCAATTTTCACTAAGGTTGTTTACTAGGACATTTCTTGTAAGGATTCATTCAAATTGCTACTTTCATAAAGAGCTTCCTTAATACAAACTCTTTAGAACATGCATGAAATTAAAGTACAAAATACAAAAGAAGAGAGATAGAGCCTATGGACAGAAAAAAACAAATTTCTTTTGGAGTGGAGTTTAGTTACTGTGCGTGCAGAGGCTAAATTTAGTTTTATATGGTGTCTAGAGTCATGAAAAACCAACGGTTAAGGAAACCATGCTATTATCAAGTGCCTTCCAACGTTTGGCCAGAACATTGTGGAGTATGCAGAACTCGTCACTTGGTTGCTTGGAAGATCCTCAGATACTAGTTTAAAACACAAGATTCCTGAACTTGTTGACTGATGCTTGACTCATGATGTATGTATCTTTGAGACTCTTCATTCACAGAAGGAGCTGTTAACCAACCATCCAAAACTCTCGCATATGTAATACTCTGAGTGGTTTAGTTGGAATTTGATGGTGAGCCTTGCGTTGCCTGCAGCGCTCCAGAAGTACCTTACGGCAGGATGGAGTTGGAATCACTGAAATCAGAAACAAAATTCACTGATAATTGCATCTTAGTTACACAATCCAGACTGTGACCTCATAATGTTCATGATACCAGAAAGACGAAGCCAGTGAAAGTTTTTGAACCTATACTATAATAACAGACCAGTTACCGACTTACCAGAGTTAAAAAAATAAATGGTCTTTATGGAAACAAGTTGTCATCTTGCATTTGATCAGACTGAGCTTAAAGTTGAAATTCCTATCCCGATTACAGCTTGTAACTTCATGATTGAACTGGATTCATTCTATGAAAATCTTCAGGTTTTGTCTCTCGTCACCGTTGCCGGCCTCTTTTACAAACACGCTGAGCCAATTTACTCAAATGTATGGATGGCTGTGGCTCGAGGTCTGAATCGCCGTGTCTCTAATGTAAACTGCACGTCATTCTTGTCTGGCAGCATTGGATATTCTTCCGTAAACCACTAATGTAAACTGCACGTCATTCTTGTCTGGCAGCATTGGATATTCTTCCGTAAACCACTTATTAGTTTACCCCATCGTGGCACAGTCTGAAGTTCCAAGAATGACCTCGTCAAGTACTAGCGGCTCTTTTAAAAAAAAATGCTCTGCATCGCCAGAAACAAAGCCGAAGTTCAGACTTTGGAATTAAACCAACAGAAGTAAATATGAATGTGATAGCAAAATACTCAACATTATAAAGAGCTGCTTGACCTTTGCTTCCAAGCGCATGAACTTGCTGAGGATAAAGACGGTGGTAAACTCATTGCCTAGTTTTGTTGGAACATCAAGGTCGTCTTCTGCATCGGCATCCTTTACTAATCGCCTTCACAGGAAATAAGATGTTCCTCTTTTTCTGGAGATTACCTCTTGTCCACATGGTACAATGGCTGTCAAACACGGAGATACGAGATAAGGAAAAAACAAATGATAACTTAAAGTTTCCGTGGACTGAAATTCCTAGTTTCTGAAAAAGGGTTAACTGCCAAAACCTGTGAAAAGCATAAAGAGGAGGATAATATTCAGCGGCAGGCTCCAGTTCTGTCTCTTGACGTGGTCGCTGTTTGCATTCAGATGGGATGGCTCAAGTCTGCTCATGACATTTCAGACGATGTAGAGGCTGCAGGGTCGTCGATGGGCTGCGGTTCATATATGTTGCTCTTAGAATGGAATGCAGAGAGAAGCTAAAACACTGTTAAAAAAACAAATGAAGAAGATTAATCTACACACTGAATTATCTGATAATGCAATCCACAAACACACCCTTTGTGAAGAAACATCAAATTCCATTGGCAAGAATGATAGAGGATGTTATGAGGGCATATGGAAGAATATATGAAATAAAGATTCGACCGACCTTTCTCCTCGCGAATATTGCAACCCAGTTACTGTCTTGTTTATTCCCCCCAAGCAACATGCCATTTTCTCAAGTGTTGACAAAATTCTGCAACAATATCATCATCATGCCCAAAGTTAATATCATTGTAAAAAAGGGAGGCCTTTGATCATCCGGAAATTCCACAGTTGACCATACTCAACATGGCCAAAACGGCGGCAACGTCTCCGCTAGCCACACTGCCAGTGGTCTTGATGTCAATCCATCAGTTCCTCCATTTGTTGACTAGGTTCCATTTGACGGCCAGATTCACTATCCATAAATTAATTTGAGCCTTGTTGATGTATCAGCTTCCGTAGTTGGGAATCTCCCTAATAATGCGAGCTTCAAGTCAAAGCTTTTCACCGTTACGTCTAGTCCATCATCCTCCTTATGCCTGAGACCAAAATGAAAGGGACATGAGCGCAAGGTTCAATAACGAAAAACTCATAATTATTGTGATTAAATTGATGTTAGTATATTGCAAACCACACTGCTATCAGATATGCTTCGCATCAGTTGGATTGAGATTACTTACCTCTACTGTCACGGCCAAGTAAACTACCGCGTGTATCGTTCTCCAAAAGTGGCGCCAAGCATAAAAGAGATGTGAAGCAATCAACATGTCAGGATACTGTATGACAAATTTACCAACAAGGTACACCTTCTTCAAAATTCATCCTATGACCAAGACATGCAGAGTTTCAAATTGACTAAGTTAGGAAAAGAGTAGACCTGATACGAGATGTCAGATGTTCCATTGGTGCTACTCCTACATCACTCACTCTTGAAAAAAGCAAGACACCTCATGTGTTCAAACCAATCCTCAACTTTTGGATTATCTTCGATATCTTGTACATCATCGCCTACACGATAAAGTGAAACAAATCAGACGTGCAAACTCGTGAAACCGCACCAATGCATTCAAGGTTAATTCATAGGGTGCTTAAGTGCATCAATGAGAGTTTGCTCATACCTTAAACACAGTACACTGATCATTACTAATGAAGCACGAATCGATGATGATGTGATTGCGTCTGAAGAGCGGTTTGAGGCACGATCACCTTATCCTTATCAACAAATGCCAATTTCTCAAATATCTTCCGTGGTCTTATCCTCGAGCCAAGTTTGAAGAATGCACATGAAAGAGGATGAAAATTTTATTAGTATGAGCAAAATATGAGATAGCTAGCATACCAGAAAGTATTATGAAATATAAGCCACATCAGCACAGTGAGAATCTCTAAATGTCCACAGTAAAAACACGGTAAAAATAAGGGTAAAAGTAGATATTTTGGAGCTCACTACAGACAAAACACAGAAGTCACTATCACTCATATCCCAGAGAATCAGAAATCGTGGTATTAGCACCTAACGGAATTGTACCACCAAAATGCACCTCATCGTCCTACCTCACACGATAACAAACATTTTTCACCAGCAGATTTTGATTTTCGCACGTATCAAAAACCCTAAAAATTCCCTATAAAAACCACTCCACTCATTGGCAAAAAGACAGAAGAAAAACCCGAAGGAAACTCTGTCAAAATCAATCCCCACCCATTATTCAAAAAGCTCAAGAAAATCTCAAGGGTTACTCAGGTTCAACATCAGAACCTGAGCTTACTCTGAGCTAAACCTAATTTCGCGAATTTCACAACTGGAAAAAAGAGAAGGAGCAAGTGAAGTCGAAGCAGAAGTGAGAAGAAGAAGCTATTACCTTTTAGCAGCTCAGACTCGACGTTCTTGTTTCCAGGTATCCCTTCCATTAACGTCTAAGATTAGTGAAAGTATGATGAATTTGGGGGTATGGGATTCAGATTGGGAGTAAGGTTTTATTTTGAACCTTCATGCTTTGATATTTGTCTTGAATAATGGTTGCTGACCTTAATATGAAGGCACGTTAACCTGGTGTATTTGTTTAAAAACTTTGATTCGCTTCTAGTCTTTACTTCTCGGTTCTGGGGTTTAGAAATTAGGGTTAGGAATCTTTGATTTGGATAGAGTTTGGGTTTGCAAAAGCGAGAGGGCTCGGTATGGTAGAAGAAGAAGGACAGAAACAGAGAGATTTTAGGGGAGATTCATTTTACGTTTGAAGATGAAAAGGAAAATTTATTTTGTGAGGTAAGTGAGATAAGGGAGGGATATAGTTTAACCTTTTGATTTCAGTTTGAGTTTCCAATGAATCTCGGGAATCCCCAACCGATAGCATTCATTATTGCCGTTTCCTCTTCCCCATAGAACTAGGCGCAACGTTTTGTCCCAATAAACAGTGCAAACAGTAAAAATTTTAAACTGCCATGAGTGAATAAGGTCATCAGGACTATAATGTAATTAGTAAAACTCAATAATTCCCTATCTTAGAAACTAATTAATTTAGTTTAAAATATTATTAATGTTTAGTAACATTATAAGTCTTATTTTAGATTTTACTTAAATTATAACAATTAATTTACAATTTGATTTAAATTTAAGAATTTTATCAAATTTAAGATTTTTTTCTATTAAATTCAAAACATTTTACTTAATCTAATTTAAATTCTCTTTTTTTAAAAAAAGGGGGAACTTTTAAAACATCTTATATATTAATTAAAGATCATAATTATTTTTTTTTAGGACCTTTCTTATTTAAATAATGAAAGTGGTGGATCCTTGGAGTCTAGCACTCCTTGGATCCTTAAGTGATCGCTCTCGAGGTGCACACCTTGAGTTGTGGTCGCTTCGTCTTTCCTCTTTTAAAATACCCAATCTCGTTTAAACCTTTCAAAAGCCGCAAACCCTAATGCGAGCAATACGCTCACCCTAGTTCAATCTACACGCTAATATTTTCAAATTATTTTCATAATTAAATTACGAAAGTATCGAGTTCTTGGAGTCGTGCATTCCTTGAATTCGAGAATGGTTACTATCAAGGTGTACACTTTGAATAGTATATCATTCGAACTTTCGTTCCTAAAATACTTCCTATAATTATTTGGACAAGTACTTTCACTGTCCAACAAACATATTTTATAATTAATGGGATGAAAAAGGTATCGTTGGAATCTAGCATTCCAGTAATATCCCGATTAATTGGTTGCGAGGCCGACGTCTCGTTTATCGATTAGTCGTCATTCCTCCTAAAGTTTTCAACCCATCTAACCTCGTTCCTCACTCACGTGTGATCGAGTCTAAACACTAGTATGTTTCTAAACCATACGTCAAATTCAAATCATTTTTCTTAATCAAATTACGAAAGAACTGAGTTCTTGGAGTCTCGCACTCCTTGAATTCTTGAACGACAACTATTGGGGCGTACGCCTTAAGTAGCGTGTCATTCGACCTTTCGTCTAAAACACGCGCCTTAACTATTTGGACAAGTATTCATTGTCCATTCAAATACAATTTCCTAATTAATTGAATGAAAAAGGTGTCGTTGGGATCTAGCATTCCAACGACATCCCGACTAATTGGTTGCGAGACTGACGTCTCGTTTATTGAGTAGTCGTCATTCTCCCTCAAAATATCTAACTGACCTTATCTTCTTCGCCTCCGTGCAATCGAAACCCTAATTACCTATTCAACTTAACTCTCTCTTTCTCGCCCTCGTGCGATTGAAACTTCCTCAAACATATTTCGTAATTATTCGAATGAAAAAGGTGTCGTTGGGATCTAGCATTCCAATAATGCCCCGATTAATTGATTGCGAGGCCGACGTCTCGTTTATCGAATAGTCGTCATTCTACATACCTAACCAAACTCCTTTTCTTGCCCCCCGGGCAATCGAAACCTTAAACCTATTCAAACTTATTCTCTTCCCTAAACAAAAACATCCAATGCGATAAACACAAATTCCTCGCCCTCGTGCGATTTCCAACCAAAACACCTTGCCTAGAACATTGTTTAGTCCATTTATCCGCGCATATGAGCTCGTGCTTCAGCCTCCCCTAGTGAGCAGACAAGCCAATGTTTAGCAGTTAGAATGCGACCTAAACACTCGTTTGTCCCCATACCAAACCTTTTACCGTAGTTAGCCGAACTACGGCTGCTCTGATCTCTCATATCTGTCGAGAGTACGTAGGCATAGGATTGCGATAATCCTAGCGAGCACATTTCCCCACAATTCCACAATCCCCTCCTTTTCCCGTAGTCCACGAACTACGAATGCTCTGATTTTCCACTTCTTACAAGTGAAGATACGTAGGCACAAGGACCCCAATCCTTGGCGAGCACCCTATCCTAAAACCACCCATTCCCCCCTATAGGAGAAACATTATAAGAAAACAAATAAGCATAGTTAACTTTACTCTCGAATCGATCAAGAGGTTCCCGTTGAGTACAACGGACGAAGAGGGTGCTAATACCTTCCCTCTGCGTAACCGACTCCCGAACCTAGAATATTGGTTGCGATGACCATGTTCTTATCTCTCTTAAAGGTTTTATCGATATTTTCCTATTCCCTCCTTGGAATGAATAAAGTTCGGTGGCGACTCTGTTTCGAACAGTATTTTCCGCGGCCATCGCGAGGATCGTATTTTTTCGAGGTACGACAGTCAGTAGGAAAAAATTTCATGTTTCGATAGAAGACAAGCATGTAGTCGAAGTTAGTTCTAGTATGTAATGTTGAATTGGGTCTTGTTTCTTGGATCCAATTTTTTAGGTTAACCTGTTGTTTAAATTAACTTAGTAGCATATAAATATGATAGTTCTCTCAGGTTGTTGAGAGAGGCTAATTGTTGTTATTCACTTGTAATCATATTACCATAATTGAGTAAGTGAATAGAAAAACAATTTGCCCAATCCTATTCTCCTTCTCTCTTTTCTCTCTCTCTCTCTCTCTCTCTCTCTCTCTCTCTCTCTCTCTCTCCTCTCTCTCTCTCTCTCTCTCTCTCTCTCTCTCTCTCTCTCTCTCTCTCTCTCTATTAATTGGTATCATTATTTACAACAAACTGGTGCGATGAGCATGGAAAAAGATGTCGTCAACAAAGTTTGAAGTTGAGAAATTCACCGGAGTTAATGATTTCAGTTTATGGCGTTTGAAGATGCGATCCCTTCTTGTTCAACAGGGTTTCCTAGAAACATTAAAGGGAGAAGAAACCATGGATTCTGCATTGAAGTAGAAAGATAAGACAACGATGATCAAGAAAGCCTACAGTGCCATTATTCTGAGTCATGGTAATAAGGTTCTCAGGTAGGTTTCGAACGAGACGACGATAATTGGTGTTTGACTGAAACTCGAAGGATTATATATGCCTAAATTCTTGGTGAATCATTTGTACTTGAAACAAGCTTTGTATTCATTCAAGATGAATGAAGATAAAGCATTGATGGAGTAGCTGGATACGTTCAACAAGCTGATTCTTAATCTTGAAAATATTGATGTTACCATCAGTGACGAAGATCAAGCATTGTTACTACTGTGTTCTTTACCTAAGTCGCATGCTCACTTCAAAGAAACCATCTTCTATGGAAGAGAGTCCTTGAACTTTGAAGAAGTTTAATCAACCTTGTATTCTAAGGATTTGAACGAAAGAAAGGAGCAGAAACTATCAACAGTTGGGGAAGGGTTGTCCGTTAAAGGGAAATTCTTGAAAAGAGATGGTAGGTTTGAGAAGAAGAAAGGTAAAACTCATCAAAAGTGTTATGGTGGTGATATTTGTGGTATTAGGTGTTATCACTGTAAGAAGGAAGGTCTGTTGACCGGAAGATTCAACCATAAAAGTGGCAATGCATTAGTTGGTCGACAGGCTCAATAGCTTGTTGAAGGTCGACATCGATAGACAGAAGATTATGGGGTCGACCCCTGGAGGCGTCAGTCGACTGAGACAGCCAAAGGCCATACAAAAGGACGTATGTTTGAGCAAGAAATGGATTTTAAATCCAAAGACATGGGAAGTTATAGAAGTAGTGGGTGAACACGTGGCATCATCATATTCAACGTGACAATTATTTATTTTCTCTATTTAAAGCAATGTATGTTTTCGTAACAAGGGTGCATTTTTGTAAGATTGTAAGGAAAACACTTTGAGTACCAAAGCGTATCGAGAAAAGAGTTTTTCATTCCTACAAGATGTATGATAGCGTCACCTTTTCCCTTCTTATAAGCAGTTTATGTTATTAATTCTAAATGTGTCTTTGCCTTGTTGTTTTATTTTCAATCTTTTTACATAAGTTATTTCTCATTTCTTTGCATACTTTTTTAAGTTTCAGTCTCACTTACAATAAATTCCCAGTTTATTTCAAATAGAATCAAATACACTCCAATCCAAGCATTCTATGACTCGTTTGACTGGTCCCGCAAGTAAACCTACGTTAGGAGGTCAGAGGTTGTTTGCGCGAAAACTGCATGTAAACAAATTGGCACGCCTGGTGGGACATGAAGGGTTTGGGTGCACGCATCTGCATATTGGTAAGATGGTGATGCCACGTTCAAACGAATAACCGTCTTCTATGGTTGTGACTCAAACAATTGAGATCAACACTGACATTGTGTCTGCGGTGTCGACAGCTTAAGGAGAGCCCGTCTCGACACCACGTCGACCTGAACCTAGGCCCATAGTGGCATGGGTTGGGGGGAAATATATGTCTAGTTTCAAAATGCCAGCCCTTAGGGCCTTTGGGATGCCGACAGAGTTTATGTCGAACCTGCACCATAGCAGCCCACTGTTTGGGGAAGGCTCTTTGTTAGCATTCTCCCATACAAGGCCTCATATTTTATTGCCACCCAGTATGAACAAGAGCATGAGGTTGTACATCGCTGCGTTAGAAGTAACCATAGAAAGAATGTTAGCACAAGAGGATGATTATAGCATCAAAAGACCCATTTATTACCTTAGTCGAATGTTGATAGATGCTGAAACTAGGTACACCATGATCGAAAAGTTGTGCCTTTGCTTGTACTTCTCCTGTATGAAATTGAAACAACATATAAAGCCAGTTGAAGTTTACGTGTCTTCGCATTTTGATATTATTAAGCATATGCTATCTAAACCTATTTTGCATAGTCAAATTGGAAAGTGGGCACTAGCACTGACTGAATTCTCCCTGACCTATGTCCCACTGAAGGCGGTGAAGGGACAAATAGTGTAGATTTCATCGTCGCGTGGTCGATTTACCGCTTTTAATGGTCATCACGTGTCCTTGGAAATTATATTTTGATGGATCAAGTCATAAGAATGGAGCGGGCGTTGGGATCATGATAATACCTCACGCGGCTATCCCACTAAATTTAAGTGTAGGGTCGACGGAAAGTGTTCTAATAAAGAGGCAGAGTATGAAGCCTTAATCACTGGCCTTAAGATCCTCTAGGATCTAGGTGCCAGGAGGATCGAGGTAAAGGGTGACTCCGAACTGGTGATTAAATAGATCACGTGAGAGTACAAATGTGTCAAAGAACACCTCGTGGTGTACTTCGCAGTGGCGAAACGTCTTTTGGAATGCTTCGAGGTCATTAGTATTACACATGTACCCAGGATAGAGAATCATGAGGCTAACGAGATAGCGCAAATCGCCTCTTGGTACAAAGTGTCGGTGGAAAAACTGGGAGATTTCATCGAAGTTAAGGAGAAGTTGGTGTTCAAGGTACCGCCATTGGCAGCTGGCTTATTAGAAGTCAACAAAATAGATAGCCTGACTGGGAAAGTAGTCGCCATTATGGGAAGCTGCGAGATTTTCGCCATCATCGATTTATCGCCATTAGACTAGAGGAAGTAAATCGTCGAGTATTTGGAAAATCCAAAGGATACGATTGATAGAAATACTAAGTATCAAGCCCTAAGCTACGTCTTGATGGAAAATGAGTTGTGAAAAAAGATGCCAGAGGGGGTGTGTCGCTACTCGAAAATGCAACGACTGAGAGGCGAAAAAGAAAAGACAGAAGAGTTGCCATCAAACTTTACTTATCCCATAAGGGAAAGGGAAAACATCAAGAAAACCTTAAGAAATAAACGGATAAGATGGTCTCGCAACCAAGAGAAAGGGTTTGGATGCCGGTTATGCGAAGGGAAGGTATTAACACCCCTCACATCCATCGTATTCGACGGGAACCATTTGTTTGTCTATGTGTAACGATATCTGCTAAAGATTATTTCTATAAAGAATGTTCTAAAGGGAGAGATAAAGGTTAGAAACAGGGAAAAGAGAGATAAAAGGAGGAAAAGAGACTCGATAGGAACTCGTGGTCCTATGCCTACGTATTCTCAACGGGTATGAGAAAGTCAGAGTCCACGTAGTTCGGATGACTATGGATAAATTGTGCCTACGTATCCTCATCTGGTATGAGAAATCAGAGTAAACGTAGTTCGGGCTACGGTTAACTGGTGTTTTTTGTGGATAATTCTAACGTGCGCATTCTAGCAGTTAGGTGTATTGCAGCTTGCTTGTGGAGTCTTAGACGTTACCTGTTTGGAGTAGAACGGACGTGACATATCCTTTTAAAAAGAGATAGTTTTCACCTTTGAGGCAAGATGTCACATTTGATTTGTGAAAATTATTTTTATGAGTGAACTAGGTGTTAGAACACAGATTGGTTCTTAATATATCTCTATGTTTTGATGATAACATTAATGAAATTTTGTATGAAGTAAATATATACTCTAATTATATTCAAGTGTTTTTGTTTCAGATATTAAAATTAATATTCCTCTGGAAGTAAAAACTCCTTTGAAAGTTAAGAATCAGAAGACTCTGAACGCTGCCTGAAAGGGACTCTGAGCGAAGCTGCAGAAGACTCTGAGCGAAAAAGCATATGTAAAGGATCAGAAGACTCTGGAAGTACTTAACGCTGCAAGTACAGAGGCTCTGATATTCAAGTCTGCTCTGATAAAGATCATTCACGCTAAAGCACATGGCTGCAAATACTCTGAATAGAGTAACTCTGATTTGAAGAACAAGGAACATCATCAGAGGATCTGATGCAAGACTGTTCCAGATTTGTTGAAGAAGATGCTGTTCAAATAAAGATCCGTTGGCATATTTCTTGTCCTTATCCAAGCGGCTCTTTCCTCATTCGTGCATGACACAAGAATTCAGAAAAAAAAGGATTTGTCTGAACATTCCTCTTCTGGGAAAGAAAAGTCAAAGAAGACAGAATGCCAGTTGCACGCCCTTTAAGAAATGAAAGTGAAGTTCTAATTAAACAAGACTTCTACATCATTTCCAAGTTGACGAATTATTGAACAATCAAAGAACAATATCCAAACATCTCTGAACTTCATTCTAGATTTAATTTGTTCTTCATTTGTGTAAAATCACAGTTGTGATATAGATTTTTAGAAGCAACTCTTAAACACACATTGTATTTTTACTTGTTGTAAAGTTCCTTAAGAGACCAAGTGTGGCGAGATTTCTTGAGAAGACTAAGACTGTTTGTCTTAGTGGTTATCACTGTAATCAGTTTGATTTAGTGGATTAAGTCCTTGTTGAGAAAGGAAAATCACCTTGGTAGGGTGGACTTGAGTAGTTTGAGTTCAAACGAACCAGGATAAAAATACCTTGTTATTTTTACTATTGTCATAGTTGTTATTTGAAATCCTTATTCAACCCCCCTTCTAAGTGTTTTTCCTACCTTCAGTTGGTATCAGAGCTCTGGCTCTGTAGTGCTATCACTTAACAGGGAAAGAGAAAGATTCAGTTGGGAAAAACTCTTGATTTATTATTCTTGATTTATCATGGCTGAAACTTCAACTTCAAACAACGAATATGATGATAGAGATGTGAAGGCAAAGTATCTACCAACACAAGCGTGCCTCTGGTTTTTGATGATGACAACTTGCTAAGAGATATCCTTCTTTCGTTTAAATCATTCACGCTACTTATGATTCAATTTTTACAATGACGTAATGCACAAAAAGCTGTAGAAATTTATGTTTTTGCAGATTTTTGAACCATGAGCCGACCATACCGTCAGCACACAGTTTCATTCAGTTCACACGGGTCAGCGCATGGAACCATGCGTCGACCGCTGACTTGGCGCATGCAGGTTTAAGAATCAGACGGCTCAGCGCATGAAGATCATGCGTCGACCGCTGACTCGGCGCATGACAGTTTGAGTGTCACACGGCTCAGCGCACGCCGACCCTATGGTCGACCGTTCGCGCGCAGAAACAGAAATTCTGCTATGTTTCATTGATCTGTCAACTGTCTGTTTTGTATATTACTATAAATAGCTGTCTTTTCAATTTTAACACAAAACATTTTTGAAAGCATTGTGAGAAAGTGTTCAGGTCAAGAAACGTGAAAGAGGTGCATCAGTGTTCTTCATCTTCATCGTTCAATCAACTCACAAATCCTCAAATTACAGATAATCAATTTTTTTGCTGCGGTTTGTGGTTTGCTCGACGGTGATAAGGTTCGAACGCGTGATTGAAGATCCGGTTCGAGTGGAAGCTGGTGCAGGTGTTTCTTGGGAGAAAACCTTTGAGGTTTTACCTATCAAGACTACAGGTTTTGAAGGCTTTTGTTACGGAATCGTCGGTTCAACAATCAAGCGAGTGCGAAGGTGATTGATTAGCGGAAGGTTGATCAATCTAGTAGCTAGGGCGTTGAAAGGTTGAAGACGTTCCGGGTTCAATTTGGGTGTGTCTAAGATCAGCCGTGCCGAAGGTTTGATCAACGGAAGAGTTGTCAATAAGGTGGCTGCAATCGGAGGTCATTCACATCAAATTGGAGGACTTGATTCATCTTGAATCAAGGGGCAAGAAGTGGTAGAAATTATCAGCAACATTGAGATTGTTTGTATCAATTGTCTATCGATTCTTGTGTATAACTGTTCTACCAAACAGGTGATATCTATTCAATACATATCTCAATTCTCATTGTAGAATTGAGGGCAGACGTACCCCAACGCGAGGACGACTGGGGGAACTGCCTCATCAAATCTTGTGTTCCTTTATTTTCTGCATTTTTAATTACAGCTTAAAAATTAAGTGATTCTAGAATAAGTGATTTTGTCAAATTGTAGTATTGATTGAGTGAGTTGGTGAAACACTGTTTTTTAACTACTAAGTACAATAGAAATACTGTACTAAGGCTTTTTCAATCACTCATTCAACACAAATATCATTTAAGGTATTTGTGCACACCAACTGTTCGACAAAAGTGCTGAACTAAAATTGCCTTAATTTTGCTGCTAGTTTTGGTGTAATTTTTGATCATTGGAATAAGGAAATAGTACGAGTGAATCACATCTGAGTTTTGCATAAAAGTGTGTAGTGATTTACTATCCGTTATCGTCTTAAATTCATCTGCTTGACGCATATCCGGCTCTCCAATAGTTGTTCGTTTTAGACTATATTTTCCAAGGCCGTTCCGCATTTGAAAACAATTTTGAAAACCAATTTTATTGGTAGCGCCACTCAAATTTTTAAAAGGGATCTATTCAACCCCCCCTTCTAGATCCGTGCCTTAGTCTAACAAGTGGTATCACGAGCTCCGGTTCTCCGGTGCTTCAAATACAACATTGATAGAATAATGGCTAACGAACCAAAAGGGGCGTACAATAGAGCTCCCGTTTTTAACGGTGAAAATTATAGCTATTGGAAAGACTGTATGCGGGTGCACATTAATTCCATAGATAGAAAGATATGGAACGTTATTCTCAATGGTCCGATTGAAATAACCATGACAAATGAGAATAACGAAGTTGTGCCAAAGCCCGAAGCACAATGGACCGACGACGATGAGCGAAAGTATAATTACGATTGGAAAGCTAAGAACATTCTAATCTCCTCATTAGGTGTAGATGAATACTACCGTGTATCCCATTGCCCTACGGCTAAGACTATGTGGGATGCACTACAAATTGCCCATGAGGGGACAAACGATGTTAAGTTGGCTCGAATCAACACTCTTATACAAGAGTTTGATCTTTTTTTCATGGAGCAAGGGGAAACCATTGCTGACATGCAAAAGAGATTTACTCATCTCATAAACAGATTACATTCACTAGGAAGACCTATTTCCAATGATCTTGCTACTAATAAAGTTTTGAGATGTCTTAGCAGGGAATGGCAGCCGAAAGTGACCGCCATCAAAGAGGCAAATGATCTTACGGTATTAGACCTGACTACATTGTTTGGCAAACTACAAGAGCATGAACAGGTACTCTTGAGTCTTGACCAACATGAAAGGAAAGAAAAGAAGGACAAAGTAAAGATGAGTGAAAAGAAGTCCATAGCTCTTAAGGCTTCTTCCCTCGAAGTCTAAAGCAAAAGAGCAAAGTGATTATTCTTCAAGCGACGACGAAGAAGAAGACATAAATGAGGACATGGGGTTGTTCGTTAAACGGTATAACCGGTACGTGAGAAAGAACGGCATCCAACATTCGGAGAAGAACCTGGTAAATTTCCGAAGGCAATCAAGGTTCTCCAAAGATGACAATCAAAAAGGCAAAAAGACTAGAGGAACGTGCTATAAATGTGGAAAGCCCGGTCACTACAAACCGGACTGTCCAATGAACAACAAGGGAAAAGAAAAGGAACAATCGAAGTCACATAAGAGAGCATCAAAGCCTAGGAGGGCGTACATCGCGTGGGAAAGCGACAGTGATTCTTCCTCCTCTAATGAAAGCTCTAGTGATGAAGAAGAGTCCGTGAATCTATGTCTCTCCGCAAATCAGAAAAAGAAAAAGAAACAGGTACGTCACTCTAGATATAATATGTCATCTAATATGTCTCATTCCGAATTACAAACCGCATTCGATGTTTTACACAAGGAAGCAACTGAAGCCTTTAAGAAACTTGCTTCTAATAGAAGAATTTTTACATATTTAGAGCACAAAGTCTTAGAGTCCGAAAAGAAATTAGAGGACCTTAAGGCTTCCATTGTGAAAGATAATGAATCGGATTGTAAGGACAATAGTAATCCTTTCAACTTTGGTTGTGATACTTGTCATATTTGGCAAGGTGAGGTTAGAAACCTTAAGGCCAAATTAGACAAGGCACTTGAACCTAAAAATTACATTTGCAATCGATAAAAAGGATTTTAGAAAAAGTATGATAAACCCATATCAAAAATATGCATATGTAATTAGGGAACAAGCAAGTGAAAGTGATTCTAATGTCGACTTTGTATGCTTTTACTGTTGCAAGAAAGGCCACTCCATTGGTAAATGTCGATTTTAGGAGATTTCTTGTTCCTAAAGGCATCTACCAATGGTTGCCCAAACGCAACCGTCTTGTCGCTAACCTATTAGGACCCATATGCCATTGGGTACCTCCCTTTTCTAAGTTATATTTTGACAGGTGAAATGTGTCGAGTCCACCGAGAGAAGATGGGTTCTTGATAGTGGGTGCTCAAGGCACATGTCTGGAGACATATCCTTATTCATAGACTTCGTGGCTAAGAAGAAAGGGTATGTAACATACGGTGATAACAACCGCGGAGCGATACTAGGTAAAGGTAGTATAGGTAATCCCTCCTCTACTACAATTTCGATGTGTTGCTTGTCGAAAACCTTAAACATAATCTCCTTAGCATTAGCCAATTATGCGACAAAGGTTACAATGTTTCCTTTTCAAAAGATTGCTGCAAAATTGTGCATGAAAGTGATAAGAAGAATGTGTTTATTGGTTTTAGAGTAAACAATGTGTATATGCTTGACTTGAATGTGGTATCCCCAACAAGCGATCAATGTCTCATATCTATGAGTGAAGACTCATGGCTATGGCATAGGCGCTTAGCGCATGTCAACTTTGACTTACTCAATAAGATTGTCTCAAAAGATCTAGTACTAGGACTTCCCAAAATTAAGTTCACCAAGGATCACCTTTGTGATGCTTGTCAAAAAGGAAAACAAACGAGGATCTCCTTTAAATCCAAAAGATTATTTCAACAACGAGACCTCTTGAACTACTTCATATGGACTTGTTTGGGCCGTCTAGGATCAAAAGTCTAGGAGGAAACTATTACGGATTCGTAATAGTGGACGACTTTTCTAGGTTCTGTTGGACCATCTTCTTAGTGAGTAAAAGTGACACGTTTGCCGCTTTTGAGAGATTTGCCAAGCTCTCCCAAAATAAGTTAAATACAAACATTGTGTCAATAAGAAGTGACCACGGAGGTGAATTTGAAAATCATTTATTTGAAGAATATTGCGGTAACCATGGCATCGATCATAACTTCTCGGCTCCACGAACTCCTCAACAAAATGGGGTTGTGGAGCGTAAAAACAGAATTTTAGAAGAATTGGGAAGAACAATGATTAATGATAGTGGTTTACCAAAATACTTTTGGGCCGACGCCATTAGTACGGCATGTTATGTTTTGAATAGGGTACTCATCCGCCCCATTCTAAACAAAACTCCGTATGAACTTTTAAAAGGGCGAAAGCCTAATGTTTCTCACCTTCATGTTTTTGGATGCAAGTGCTTTGTATTAAACAATGGAAAGGAAAACTTGGGCAAGTTTGATTCAAAAGCCGATGAAGGCATTTTTCTAGGGTACTCGCAATCAAGTAAAGCATATAGGATTTATAATAAAAGATTACTAGCTGTTGAAGAGTCTGTGCACGTTACGTTTGATGAGTCCTATCCGAGAAATGTCGGAAAGGATAGTGTTGTTCATGGTGCAGGTACATCCACAGAAGACATACTCAAAGGTGGCGAAACGGGGATTGATCAACCCGATAGAGTCAAAATTGAGGAGGATAAGGATGCACACCATGAGGTAACTGAGGAAGCTCATCCGCCTACAAACGATGATCTCCCTCAAGCTTGGAAGTCGTGTAAAGATCATCCAATTGACAATATTCTCGGAGACATCACAAAGGGAGTCACCACTCGATCTAAGCTAAGTAACTTTTGTTATCACTTCGCTTTCGTTTCACAAATAGAGCCTAAAAACCCCAAAGAGGCCCTACTCGATGAGCACTGGTTTTTATCGATGCAAGAGGAACTAAATCAGTTTAAAAGAAACGAGGTATGGGACCTTGTCCCTCCTCCGCGAGGCCATCGAGTAATCGGCACCCGATGGGTGTTTAGGAACAAGTTGGACGAAAACGGGGTAATAACCCGTAATAAAGCGAGATTGGTCGCTCAAGGGTATAACCAAGAGGAAGGCATCGACTATGAGGAAACTTATGCGCCGGTTGCCCGACTCGAGGCTATACGCCTTTTACTCGCCTTTGCATGTGCAAAGGATTTTAAGTTATTTCAAATGGATGTTAAAAGTGCGTTCCTTAACGGTCACATAAATGAAGAAGTATATGTGTCTCAACCTCCCGGTTTTGAATCTCATGAATACCCTGAACATGTTTACAAGTTAAAAAGAGCTTTATATGGTCTCAAACAAGCTCCTAGAGCTTGGTATGAGCGACTAAGTTTTTTTACTTAATCAGGGGTACTCACGAGGAAAGGTTGACACTACACTCTTCATTAAACGTCAAGGAAAGCACTTGATTTTGGTGCAAATCTATGTTGACGATATTATATTTGGATCCACTAACATGAATCTCGTGAGAGAGTTTTCTGACCTCATGCAGGGCGAATTCGAGATGAGTATGATGGGGGGAGCTCACATACTTCCTCGGCCTGCAAATTAAACAACTCCAAGAAGGGACATTCGTGAGCCAAACAAAATATTGTTTGGACTTGATCAAGAGATTTGACATGGCAAAATCCAAGGCCATAGACACCCAATGCCTACATGCGTAAATTTGGATAAAGATGAAAATGGCAAGGACGTAGAGGTAAAACGATATAGAGGTATGATTGGTTCACTTCTCTATCTTACTGCGTCACGTCCTGATATTATGTTTAGTGTGTGCATGTGTGCACGATACCAATCATGTCCCAAAGAATCCCACCTAAAAGCTGTTAAAACGAATTCTTCGATACCTGTCAGGTACCCCGAAGTATGGATTGTGGTATTCTAAGGGTAGTGATTGCTCGTTGGTAGGTTACTCCGATTCCGACTTTGCCGGGTGCAAATCGGATAGGAAAAGCACTAGTGGTACATGTCATTTGTTTTCAAACTCCTTGGTTAGTTGGCATAGCAAGAAACAAGTTTCAGTTGCTTTATCAACGGCCGAGGCGGAATACGTTGCCGCTGGTAGTTGTTGTGCTCAAATTCTGTGGATTAAGCAACAACTACTAGATTTCAATCTTAAACTTGAACGTATTCCTATCCTATGTGACAACACTAGCGCTATTAACCTTACCAAAAAATCCCGTATTACACTCTCGCACTAAACATATAGAAATTCGACACCATTTTCTTAGGGACCATGTTGAGAAAGGTGATGTTGTATTTGAACACGTTGACACTAAAAACCAACTAGCGGACATTTTCACAAAGCCGCTAGCAATGGAACCTTTCTTTCATATCCGCCGAGAACTTGGCATCCTCGACATTTCGGAACGGGAATAATATTTGCTGATGTTATCTTATTTCATTCAAATAATCATGCTGTTGTACTTCTAACAATTTGATATTCGTGTAAGTATAAGTATGTTGTGTATCAAGCAAATCAGGCATCAAGGTGATATTGTTCTTTTTCTCTCTCTTTGTTTGATAATCCTGTTGATCTCAAATCATATCGCTTATACTACGCTAAATTTGTATGACATCTACTGCATATGTATATAGATATTTTTTTCTTATATGTCATGACATCATTTTTGCATAGCATGTACCTCTGAATATGGTAAAATACAAAAATCTGCTGTTTGTTGCATATTGAGTCGACCATAACTGGCCGTACTATATTACAAGCCGGATGTATGAACTAAGAGACTCCAAGCGAGGCACCGCGCTCGCCTATGGCTCATTCTATTCAGGAAGCTTTAAAACTCTGCAGGTATCAATTACCCGTCTTTTCCGTATACTCCAATTTCTTCCGATAAGAGTTCAGTTCAAAGGTCTTTGCTATGATGGGATATGTGTGGGATCAGTCGCTCAAAAAGTACAGATTTTATCGGCGCTCAACCATGGCTGCAGCTGCCTCCTCGAGTGAAGAAAGTGCTGATGAGTCAGAGGGTGGAGAAGATGAAGAAGCAGAAGGAAGCTCAAGTGAAGATGAAGACAATCAGGTGACAATGCAGGAGAGGCACAAGAAACCGCCGATGAGACTCAGCTGGACCACGATATTAATGAAGGTCATCAACATACGTGCCTTCTGAAAACTATCAACAAACCATATCAAGATGACAATCAACACAATAACTGGTCTGCCTACTCAAACCAACAGGAAAATGAGGATGAGGAGAATAACCAAGGCTGGGGTGAATGGCAATACACCGGGTGGACCACCCTTGGCAAATTCTATCAGCCGTATCAACCAAGCACTGCAGACCCACCTTCTCCTCAACAACCGTCAAACAATTCGGAGATTTTAGAAATGATGCAGTCGATGCAGTTGGAACAGCGAAATTTTATGACCAATATGCAGGAACAACAGCAAAATTCATGAGGGATCAAATGAAAGAATGGCACAAATTCGTTCTGAACTGCATAACCAAAATGAACGGATCAGTGGAATGTCGACTCAGCTGGAACGCTCGATTCGAGACTCTAACTCACTGTCATCAAGCTGAAGAGCGCGCCATTGTCGACAGTCTTGACTTTTGAATAACATCACAGAAGAATTTACTGATCTAGCTCATCCCCAACGCCATCCTCATTACTATGACAGGCGTGGTCGTGGTCGCGGACGTGGACGGGCTATTAGCATGCGCTCATATGTCATTTGTTGTTTCCTGTTTTGGCTTGCATTCATTTTGTTTGTTGTGTTTTGCTTTTCTGCCCAAACTCACTATGATTGTTGCTTACTTCTATGTTGCTATCATGACATTTTTGTGGTTCTGTAATCTATTAACTGTTATCTCCATCGTATGTATAACTGTTGTTTACTTCTCATCTGTTGGTATCTCATTTATGCATGATTCAATGTGTTGTTATTGTGTCACGAGTTTACTCTTTTTGATGTTGTCAAAGGGGGAGAACCGAGCAGTAGATAGACGATGATTACGACCGCTATTATTGTAAAAGAAAGGGGGAGCATACCTATACCTATCACGTGTTGCGTAACAGTAGGTTGCCATCATCAAAAAGGGGGAGAATGTGAAGGCAAAGTATCTACCAACACAAGCGTGCCTCTGGTTTTTGATGATGACAACTTGCTAAGAGATATCCTTCTTTCGTTTAAATCATTCACGCTACTTATG
Source organism: Lathyrus sativus (assembly GCA_963859935.3). Lineage (NCBI taxonomy): Eukaryota > Viridiplantae > Streptophyta > Magnoliopsida > Fabales > Fabaceae > Lathyrus > Lathyrus sativus. The sequence continues at coordinate 445,808,795 of OZ012741.1, read as the reverse complement.
ATTCAATTTTTACAATGACGTAATGCACAAAAAGCTGTAGAAATTTATGTTTTTGCAGATTTTTGAACCATGAGCCGACCATACCGTCAGCACACAGTTTCATTCAGTTCACACGGGTCAGCGCATGGAACCATGCGTCGACCGCTGACTTGGCGCATGCAGGTTTAAGAATCAGACGGCTCAGCGCATGAAGATCATGCGTCGACCGCTGACTCGGCGCATGACAGTTTGAGTGTCACACGGCTCAGCGCACGCCGACCCTATGGTCGACCGTTCGCGCGCAGAAACAGAAATTCTGCTATGTTTCATTGATCTGTCAACTGTCTGTTTTGTATATTACTATAAATAGCTGTCTTTTCAATTTTAACACAAAACATTTTTGAAAGCATTGTGAGAAAGTGTTCAGGTCAAGAAACGTGAAAGAGGTGCATCAGTGTTCTTCATCTTCATCGTTCAATCAACTCACAAATCCTCAAATTACAGATAATCAATTTTTTTGCTGCGGTTTGTGGTTTGCTCGACGGTGATAAGGTTCGAACGCGTGATTGAAGATCCGGTTCGAGTGGAAGCTGGTGCAGGTGTTTCTTGGGAGAAAACCTTTGAGGTTTTACCTATCAAGACTACAGGTTTTGAAGGCTTTTGTTACGGAATCGTCGGTTCAACAATCAAGCGAGTGCGAAGGTGATTGATTAGCGGAAGGTTGATCAATCTAGTAGCTAGGGCGTTGAAAGGTTGAAGACGTTCCGGGTTCAATTTGGGTGTGTCTAAGATCAGCCGTGCCGAAGGTTTGATCAACGGAAGAGTTGTCAATAAGGTGGCTGCAATCGGAGGTCATTCACATCAAATTGGAGGACTTGATTCATCTTGAATCAAGGGGCAAGAAGTGGTAGAAATTATCAGCAACATTGAGATTGTTTGTATCAATTGTCTATCGATTCTTGTGTATAACTGTTCTACCAAACAGGTGATATCTATTCAATACATATCTCAATTCTCATTGTAGAATTGAGGGCAGACGTACCCCAACGCGAGGACGACTGGGGGAACTGCCTCATCAAATCTTGTGTTCCTTTATTTTCTGCATTTTTAATTACAGCTTAAAAATTAAGTGATTCTAGAATAAGTGATTTTGTCAAATTGTAGTATTGATTGAGTGAGTTGGTGAAACACTGTTTTTTAACTACTAAGTACAATAGAAATACTGTACTAAGGCTTTTTCAATCACTCATTCAACACAAATATCATTTAAGGTATTTGTGCACACCAACTGTTCGACAAAAGTGCTGAACTAAAATTGCCTTAATTTTGCTGCTAGTTTTGGTGTAATTTTTGATCATTGGAATAAGGAAATAGTACGAGTGAATCACATCTGAGTTTTGCATAAAAGTGTGTAGTGATTTACTATCCGTTATCGTCTTAAATTCATCTGCTTGACGCATATCCGGCTCTCCAATAGTTGTTCGTTTTAGACTATATTTTCCAAGGCCGCTTCCGCATTTGAAAACAATTTTGAAAACCAATTTTATTGGTAGCGCCACTCAAATTTTTAAAAGGGATCTATTCAACCCCCCCTTCTAGATCCGTGCCTTAGTCTAACAAGAGATAGAATCAGCACCAAACCTCCCATGTTTGATGGAGAGAAATTTGACTATTGGAAAGATAGAATAGAAAGTTTCTTTATAGGGTATGATGTTGATCTATAGGATTTGGTCACTGATGGTTACATTCACCCCACTGATGGTGAGGGCAAAAAGGTTGACAGAAAGTCAATGACTGACCAACAGAAAAAAGGATTTCAGAAATCATCACAAAGCTAGAACCATTCTGTTAAATGCTATATCTCATACTGAGTATGAGAAAATTACAAATAGAGAAACAACATTTAACATGTTTGAGTCATTAAAGATGACACATGAAGGAAATTCTCAAGTGAAGGAGACAAAGGCCTTAGTGCTTATCCAGAAGTACGAAGCTTTCAAAATGGGGGAGACTGAATCTGTGGAAACTATGTTCTCAAGATTCCAGATCCTAACTGCTGGTTTGAAGGTTCTAGATAAAGGTTACTCCACTTCTGACCATGTCAAGAAAATAATCAGAAGCTTACCATTAAGGTGGAGACCAATGGTTACAGCGCTGAAGCTGTCAAAAGATCTGAATAAGATCACTCTGGAGGAACTTATCAGTTCCTTAAGAAGTCATGAGATTGAGCTGGAAGAAGACGAGCCTCAGAAGAAAGGTAAGTCGGTTGCGTTAAAATCTATCAAATCTACTAAAGCTTTGCAGGTAATTGAAGAAAGCTCTGAAGAATCCTCCTCAGAAGAAGATGAATTGTCTTTGCTTTCCAGAAGGATAAATCAACTTTGGAAGCATAAACAAAAGAAGTTCAGAAACTTCAAGAGATCTGATCAACATGGAGAATCTTCTGGATGCAAAAGATCTGGCAAGAAAGAAGTTGTATCCTTTGAGTGCCAGGAGCTAGGTCATTACAAAAATGAATGTCCCAAACTTCAGAAGGACAAATCCAGAAAGAAGTTTGAAAAGAAGAAGAAAGTTCTGATGGCCACGCGGGATGACTCAGATGCTTCTGAACCCTCATCAGAGTCAGAGGAAGAATGTGCAAATATGGCACTGATGGCTAACGTGGAGGACCATGAAGAATCATCTGAATCTGAACCAGAATCAGATTCAGAAGAGGTATTTTCTGAACTTACCAGAGCTGAACTTATTGAAAGTTTATCAGAAATGCTTGAAAACTACAGTAAGATAAAACTCAAATACAAGAAGCTTCAGAGCTATCTTGCATCTGAGACTAATCAGCTGAGATCAAAAGTTGCTGAGCTAAAAGAAAATAAACTTCAAATGAAAACTGATTTAGAAAATCTCAACAAAAGTCTGACTTAGATACTATGTCATGCTCTAAAAACATTTTAGAAGAGTATGATTATAGTTTTCAGATGTTTTTTTCCAGAGGCCTAGATAGAAGCAAAATGGCTTCCATGATCTATGGCGTAAGCAGAAACAATAAAAAAGGAATTGGATATGAATCACCCTATGGGAAGGATTTAAATCCAAAACCTGCTAATAAGCTGATCATCAAGTATTCTCCACTGTACACCCATTTTAAATATGGTCACCTGAATGATATAAATCACACACGTACAGATCAGAACGCTAAAGCTTTTGTTAAACCAAAATTTCGTCAGAACAAAGATGCTTTTAAGGGAAAGAAGTTCAGACAGAATTTCAAACCAACTAACCCCAGAGGACCCAAGAAAATATGGGTACCTAAAGATAAAATAATCTTTGTTGCAGATGTCCTTAGCAGCAAAGTTAAGACACCAGTCATGGTACCTGGACTCTGGCTGCTCACGACATATGACCGGAAGAAAGTCTATGTTCCAAAGCCTGGAACTTAGGTCTGGAGGTGATGTGAAGTTTGGAGGGAACCAGAAGAGCAAAATCATTGGTTCTGGAACTATTGGTAATGGTAACCTTCCTTCCATATCTAATGTTTTACTTGTTGAAGGATTAACACATAATTTATTGTCCATAAGTCAATTAAGTGACAATGGTTATGATATAATCTTTAATAAAAAATGTTGTAAATTTGTGAGTCAAAAAGATGGTTCAATCCTCTTTAATGAAAAAAGGAAGAACAACATTTACAAAATTAATCTTTCAGAACTAAAAGTTCAAAATCTAAAATGCCTTATGTCTGTTAACGATGAGCAATGGGTCTGGCATAGAAGATTGGGTCATATTAGTATGAGACGCATATCTCAGATTAATAAGCTCAATCTGGTCAGAGGACTTCCTCAGTTGAAGTTCAACTCAGATGCTCTTTGTGAAGCACGTCAGAAAGGAAAAATTTCAAATCCTCTTTCAAAGCTAAAAATATTGTCTCTACCTCTAGACCATTAGAGCTGCTTCATATTGATCTGTTTGGACTAGTGAAAACTGCATCCATTAGAGGCAAGAAGTATAGATTAGTCATAGTTGATGACTACAGCAGATGGTCATGGGTAAAGTTCCTGAAACACAAGGATGAGTCACATTCTGTATTCTTTGACTTTTGCAAACAAGTCCAAACTGAAAAGAATTTTAATATTATCAAAGTCAGAAGTGATCATGGTGGAGAATTTGAAAATAAATACCTTGAAAAATATTTTAAAGAAAATGGCATTGCAAATGATTTTTTTTGTCCTAGAACTCCTCAACATAATGGAGTTGTAGAAAGGAAAAATAGAACATTGCAAGAAATGGCCAGAACCATGATCAACGAGACAAACATGGCAAAACATTTTTGGGCAGAAGCAATTAATACAACATGTTATATTCAGAACAGAGTGTCTGTAAGACCTCTTTTGGAGAAGACTCCTTATGAATTATGGAGGAATAGAAAGCCTAACATTTCTTATTTCCATCCTTTTGGATGTGTTTGTTTTATTTTGAATCCTAAAGACAATCTGAACAAGTTTGATTCTAAAGCACAAAAGTGTTTCATGCTTGGATATTCTGAACGCTCTAAAGGCTACAGAGTATACAATACTGAGACACAGATTTTAGAGGAATTAATTCATGTTAGATTTGATGATAAGCTTGGCAATCAAAAGCCAAAGCAGCTTGAAATCTCTGCAGATAGAGAAGTGCTTCTCACAGACTTTGAAGATTCAAAAGCAGACAAAGCTCAAGCAAAAGCACCAGAAGCAAAGTCAGATGCTACTCCTTTGACTGCTCAGATGGACAACTTGACCATTTCTGAAGAACCAACTGTTAAAGGATCATCCAGAATCAAAGCCTCTCATCCAGAGGAAATGATAATTGGAAAGAAGGATGACCTTATGAGAACAAGATCCTTTCTCAGATCATCTAGAACGTCATTGTTTGGTTTGGTATCAATCATTGAACCTACCTCTGTAGATGAAGCTCTACAAGATAATGATTGGATACTTGCTATGCAAGAGGAGCTAAATCAATTCACAAGGAATGATGTTTGAGATCTGGTTCCAAGACCAAAAGGATTTAATATTATTGGAACTAAGTGGGTTTACAGAAACAAGCTGAATGAGCTAGGAAAAGTTGTCAGAAACAAAGCAAGACTGGTTGCTCAAGGCTACAGTCAGCAAGAAGGAATTGATTACACAGAGACATATGCTCCTGTGGCAAGGTTAGAATCTATTCGTTTATTAATTTCTTTTGATGCACAAATAACATCACTCTGTATCAGATGGATGTTAAAAGTGCTTTCTTAAATGATTTAATTGAAGAAGAAGTTTATGTTCATCAACCTCATGGTTTTGAAAATGAAAAATTTCCAGAACATGTTTTTAAATTAAAGAAATCACTCTATGGTCTAAAACAAGCTCCCAGAGCTTGGTATGAGAGGCTGAGTAATTTCCTTTTGGAAAACAATTTTATCATAGGAAAGGTGGATACAACTCTATTTCATAAATCAATTAAGAAAGACATTTTAATCTGTCAAATTTATGTAGATGATATTATTTTTGGTACAACAAATATTACGCTTGGAAAGGACTTTTTAGTGTTTGTCTGTGTGCTAGATTCCAATAAGATCCTAGAGAATCTCACTTAACAACTGTTAAGAGGATTCTGAGGTATCTGAAAGGTACTACTAACATGGGTTTATGTTACAGAAGATTTGATGAGTACAAACTAGTAGGATTTTGTGATGCTGATTATGCTGGGGACTGAGTAGAACGTAAAAGTACTTCTGGAAGCTGTCAGTTTCTGGGAAGTCATTTGATCTCATGGTTCAGCAAGAAGCAACCCACAATAGCACTTTCAACAACAGAAGCAGAATATATTGTAGCTGCTGGTTGTAGTACACAGATGCTCTGGATGAAGAGTCAGTTAGAAGATTATCAGATATATGAGAGTAACATTTCTATCTTCTGTGATAATACTTCTGCTATTTGCCTATCTAAAAACCCTATTTTACATTCTAAGGTAAAGCATATAGAAATTAAACATCATTTCATCAGAGACTATGTTCAGAAGGGAATTATAAGTTTAAACGTTGTTGATATAGACCATCAATGGGTTAATATCTTTACAGAACCCCTTGCTGAAGATAGGTTTAAATTTATTCTGAAGAATATTAGTATGGATTTTTGTCCAGAATAACATTATTATTCAGAAACAAATTTACTCAGATGAAAATTGATTAATGTCTACTCTGGAGTGTTTTCATCTGTATTTCATTTGTTGCCTTATTTCTTTTGAAACTCTGAACTAACAACCTTCAGAGGATCTGAACGCTGCTAACGTTTCATTTCCTTAAGAAGTTTCAGAGACACCCAAACATTAAACACGTGTCATACAGAATCTGAAAAGGTGGAGTGTAAACAATGAGACACCATTTGAGGTACTGTTTGAATCATTACAATTCTCGTTTTCCCCTACTTTTGTCAAATCTCATTAAATGATGAAAATCATTTTGTTTTATTTTTTAATGTGATTAATTGCTGAGTGTGAATTTGTGCCCTAAACTCTGTCCCTATATATCCTACATTCTCACACTTCTCACACTTTTCACTCTCGTTCACAACCTTTGTGCATTTCTGTCTTCTTCATTGTCTTCATCTCTTCAAACCCAAATCTAAATGAAGCTCAGTAAATCTCAAAAGTTCTTCAATGGAAACATCATCATCATCAACTCAAAAGCTTGCATTGGATCTACATCTGAAATGGGTAACGTCACTTACAAAGAACCTGAAATAACCCTTCTCACTCCTGTTGAAGATTTGGAAGTTCTTTGCGAAGTCATGGTTGATTTTGACTGCATTGCAAAGAATGGGTTTGATTTGCGACCAATTGTTTCTGCACAAGGATGGACTAAGTACTTTGATAGTCTGTTTGGTCAAGTCTTCCCTCTTTTGGTGAAAGAATTCTGGATTCATGCAAAGGTATACCCAAAATTCATTATTTTGTATGTTCTGGGTAAAGAGATAATCATAACTGAAGACTTGATTCGCAAATTAATTGAATATGAAGAAGTAGATGGTGTTCACAAACTCTCTGCTGGACATATAGACATGGATGATGTCTACAGAGAAGTTTTTACAACTGGGCTGGCCTCAAGCAAAATCAAAGATCTGAAAGTGCACTATAAGATTTGGGCGAAGATCTTTATGGGATGTATTCACTATAGGAAATCAACCAACTCTCCAGATTACATCAACAAAGAACAACTGTACTTTCTGTACTGCTTGGGAAATAACATTAAGGTGGATTTGCCATACTTGTTAGTTGCTCATCTGTGGAGCCATGTAAAACAGTCTAGAGAGGAAATCAGAACAGAGCATCAGAAGATCGGAAACTGGATCCCAATGGGCAGATTGATTTCTGATATTCTGACAGAAAATGGTTTAGTTTCACATCTGATAGAGGCAGGTCAGACCGAAGAATTGGTTCCAATTCTGGGAAAGCCTTTGGATGGGAAAAGTCTGCAGAGGATGAGACTTGTAGAGGAACTTCAACCAGAGCCAGTCAAGATGGACTCTGCTGCTGTACACAGAAGAAGAATTCCTGTGGAAGATTTTCCTCTCTTCACTGCTGAAGAGCCAAGGGAAGTTCTTCTGAACTACATTGTTGCATGTATATCAGATGGAACCCCCATGCCACCCGACTTGCTAATAAGAACAAATGAACCTGGACCAGATTTCTTTGAGGAAAACAAGAGAAAGAAGAGAAAGGTCTCAGAGGAAGGATCTACAAAGACTAAGAGGAAAGCTTCTGGAGAAGCATCTTTTGTAAAGACCAAACACTTAAAGAAGTCAGGTAACCCTTCTGCAAATTTATCTGCTATTTTGGAACAAGTAATAGAACCACCAACATCTAGATCTCCTCCTCCCTATGACCCCATACCTACTCCCTCTCAAACACACACTACCTCTGAACACTTTTCATCTGAAAATGTTCATGAATCTGTTCCCCCTTCTCAACCTCAACTATAAAATAACTCCCCTTAACAGAACCAAGCGCCTTCATCTGAACCAAACCATTCTATTAACCAACCATCTGAACATCAACCATCTGAACCACAAAACTCTGAAATAATACCATCTGATCCTGAACCTGAGATTCTTGATCTCCAACCCCTCTAAAATAGTGTTTCCTGTTTCATCTGGATCATGTCCATAATCTGAATCATCTGATTCATCTGATACATCTTCTGGTAGCTCAAACACTATCTCACTCACACGCAACTCCCGAATCCTTTCTTCTAATATTCCTGAAACAATTCAACCAGTTATCCCCTCTGAATCTAAGGTTGTTACTACCTCATCTGTCCATATTCCATCTTCACCATATCCTCCTGTAATCATTATTCCTACTTTTTCTATACCTTCAACCTCTACTCCCATTAAAACATCACCTTTAGAAGCCTACCTGAAACCCAAACCTAGGCTAGATGTTGGTGCACTATTTTCAGGTTTTGAAAAAGAGATGAATATGTGGTTGTCTTCTGTTGAGAAGGAGCGCCTCACAAGCATAAATCCTGCTAATTCTGAAGCCATCTGAACAAGATTCAGAACTAGATTCAACTCTATGGCTTCAAACCTTCAAGATGTTTGCTCTGACGATGCGAATGTGAGATTTGCTGAAGCTGTCAGACTCACTCTTCTAAGAGTTAGCAGAACTCCAACTCTACTTCTAGAAAATACACCTCCAAAGGTTTTGTGTTCTTCTTCTAAAGAAGCTGCTACACTTAAGATGACTGAGGTTTCTCAGACTGAGAAAGTCTTCACAGAGGCTTCCATTCCTGAAGACGTTTCTGCATCTGCTCAAACTTCTCCTATGGAAATAGAGAATGAATCTTCAATGGTTATTGACAATGCATCTGCTTCTGTGAGTGTTCCAGACTCTTCTAAGTTGAAGACAGAAGAAGTTATAGATTGGAAGATTAAGGTTGAAAAGCAAGAAGCTGAAACAGCTGAGTTCAAGACATGGATGATCAAACAAGAGAAAACAACAAATGAAATAAAAGACTGGATGGCTAAGCAAGAGGAATATACATCTGAGATCAAGACTTGGATGGCGAAGCAAGAAGAGTCAACCTCTGAGATAACGAATCTTCTGAAGATTTTGGCTTCTCGTTCTTCTTCTTAGTTGTTTTGTTATTTGTGCACTTTTGTGTTGTTTTGCTTATCTTGTTTATCTTCTGAATTTCTTATCACTGTGATAACATGAAATCATATAGATATTTTCATGCATAATTCAACTAAAGTCTAACCGTTTTCGATCCGATTTCGGGTTATTTCCGTGTATTTGTCTGATGTTTTGCAGGTATTCAACGATCACGTCTAAACAAGGCAACATGAAGAAAAGAAGCAATCTCAGATGAAATATGGACGAAAAAGGAGTGAAAACACAATGAAAAGCGCAGCAAGCTATTTTTGTTGATGTGACGACCGTCACAGCTTCATGACGACTGTCACACGGGTGACGACCATCACACCTTGTGACGACCGTCATGCAGGCAAAAACGCCCCACTCAGATTACACGTTAAAGAATCAGTTCCAATTCCCACAGAGTGGACCACTACTCCCTAAATTATCTGCCTCAAGGTCCATCATCTTCAGTGATAACCGTTGGGATTCCACTTCTATAAAAAGGGGAGCAGGGGACTTCAGAAAGGGTGCTGCATTCATACCACGAAGTGCTGCCGAATTTACTTTCCAGAGCATTATTTTCCAGTTTTATTCTTATTTGTTTCTATTTACCTTTCCTGTATTGATTTTTCCATTCTTCTATAATTTCTACTTGTACTGTACGATCAATTTGGCATTAGAGACCAGAATCCTGCCAACATCTGTGGAGGATCTGCCCAAAGGCCAATTGGAATATTTACAGGTTTTCATTTTGATCGATTCTAGTTTTATTATAATGCAAATCATTATTTATTGTTTTTATTTATATTTTATCTTTCCCAAATCCATGTCTAGCTAAACTTAGGTAATCGATATGTAGTAATGATTCGAATGGGATTTGATAACAACTGGTTGAAAAAAAACTTTCTTTTCATAAAAGTAATCTATGGTCTGAGTGTTTAAAATTGATTCACTGAATAAACTTTGTCGCGAAAGCGAGAACTTATTTAAAAGTAGTTTTGCCACGAAAGTGGGAAATTAATTAAGATACGAACCAACAAGCGAAAGCTGCGGTAAGGTCAAATAGTAAACACTAGGCATTTGTTTTAATAACAGCGAAAGCACTTCAAAATGAATTAGAACTTAGAGATTTCCAAAAAATAATTTTAACCCTGAACGGGATACGAAAGTGTACGTTTGGCCCTTAGGATTATGATTAGCGTCAATAACCATCGTGAGGCGAGAGTCTTCAAATCTCCATTTTCTGCTTAAATAAACTTTGAAAACTATTTCATACACCAGTAACTTATCAAATCCCTGAAGAACACAATTACTACGTATCGATTCAAACCATTTATAATCTAAGTAGAATTCTTAGTTCCCTTTTAGTGACAATCTTATTCCCTTAAACATATTCTACCTAGCTAAACATAGTAACTCCCGAGAACACTAGTTTGATTACGAGTCCCTGTGGGATCGATATCTATTATTACTACGCGATAGACTGTGCACTTGCAGTTAGGTTGTATTAGACATAGAAAGTCGCGATCAAGTTTTTGGCGCCGTTGCCGGGGACCCGTTTAGTCAATAGTGTAACCTTCTGTTACGCCGTATAGACTAGGTTAACAATTTTCATTTTTCCCTTTACTAGTTCTGTCGATTGTATGCCAAGAAATCGCCCGCAAGGCGATATCGTAAAACCTTCGGTCGCAGAACTAGAACGCTTCTTACATTTAAGAAGTAGAATCATTGAGTACCAGCTCAAACATAACACTCCCGAACCTCTCACTCCCATTCCCAAATCAGAAGAAGAAGAACCAGAGATGGCTGAAGGACCTCCAAACAAACCGCTGAAGGCATACGCTACACCATCTCAGATGGAGCCTAGAAGTAGCATTGCTTCCGCAGCTATTACCCGAAATGATTTTGAGCTGAAACCATCATTGTTGTCGGCTGTACAACAAAACCAATTCTCAGGAAACGCAACTGAGGATCCGAACGAACATCTAACGAAATTTGTACAATACGCGGACACAATGAAAGCAAATGGAGTAACTCCAGACGCGATAAGACTTCGTCTTTTCCCATTCTCTCTTAGAGACAGAGCGTGGACATGGTTACAATCGTTACCATCCAACTCCGTTACGACGTGGGAGCAATTGAAGAACGTCTTCTTAGCGAGATATTTTCCGCCAAGCAAAACTGCTATGCTTAGAGCTCAAATCAACGGATTTCGACAGAAAGATACTGAATCTCTTTACGAAGCATGGGAACGATTCAAAGATATGATGAGAACATGTCCTCACCACGGTCTAGAAGACTGGGTAACAATCCATACTTTCTATAATGGGCTTCTATACAATACTAGATTGACAATAGAGGCTGCCGCGGGCGGTGCACTTATGGATAAGCCATACGATGAAGCCTATCAACTGATAGAAAACATGTCACAAAACCATTGCCAATGGGGAGGTGAACGCACTCCAACTGAGAAAACCACAGCGAAAGGTGGGATGTACGAGATCAGCAGCCTTGAAAAGTTCAATGCTAAAGTAGATGCTCTAGCACAGAAAATCGATAGTCTGACCGTTAACCCCACTGCAACTGTCGCTGCAGTAACTCCAAATTGCGAGTTATGCGGAAGCACCACTCATAATGCACCCGAATGCCCATTGCTAGCCGGAATCCCACCAGACCAGGTAAATTATGCTCAAGGAAATCCCTACGCAAATACCTACAACCCAGGTTGGCGAAATCATCCGAACTTTTCTTACAAAAGCGAAAATGCATTGCAAATGCCTACTGCTCCGCAAGGATATCAAAAACCAGCTGCTCAGAATGCACCTAGTAAATCGAACCTCGAATTGATGATGGAAAAGTTCATAGCAACTCAAGCTCAAACAAACAAAGAATTCCTGAATCAAAACATACACACTAGCGAGCAAATTAAACAGTTGACAGGAAAAGTAGACGCTTTAGCCACCCACAACAAAATGTTAGAAACTCAGATATCACAAGTGGCTCAACAACAAGCCTCTGCTGCCGCACCTGCTGGCACATTTCCTGGACAACCCGAACAGAATCCAAAAGGCCAAGCAAATGCTGTAATACTAAGAAGTGGAAAAGAATTGGACGAATCGATCAATCTGAGGACCGAAAACTCAGCCATGCAACAAAAACCAACTGAACAAGCAGAAAAGGAATTCGAGTTAGAGAAGAAGGAGGACAACGAGAAGGAGGATACCGCAAGTGAAAAAACTCAAGCACCTCCAGCGCCATATAAACCACCTATCCCTTATCCGCAAAGACTAATAAACTCTAAAACTTCAAGACAGTTTAAGAAATTTGTAGAGCTCCTTAAACAGCTGAATATTACTATTCCTTTTACAGAAGCGATAACTCAAATGCCGCCATACGCTAAATTTCTCAAAGAAATCCTGTCGAATAAGAGAAAGATCGAGGATAACGAAACAGTTACACTTACTGCAGAGTGTGGCGCCATTATTCAAAACCGCATGCCTCCTAAATTGAAAGACCCAGGTAGTTTCTCCATACCCTGCGTCATAGGAAAGTTCGTAATAGACAAAGCTCTATGCGATTTAGGAGCCAGTATCAGTGTTATGCCCTTATCTATATGCAAAAAGCTGAATATGGGAGACCTCAGACCAACCAAAATGTCCGTACAATTAACTGACAGATCAATGAAATACCCAGTCGGAATACTGGAAAACGTTCCAGTACGCATAGGACAATTTTACATTCCAACCGACTTCATAATCATGGACATCAAGGAGGACACTGTAACCCCAATTATCCTAGGAAGACCGTTCCTAGCTACAGCCGGAGCGATTATAGACGTGAAGAAAGGAAGGCTAACATTCGAAGTAGGAGAAGAAAAGATAGAGTTCATTCTCACCAAGTTCTTACAAGCACCAGCAATAGACGATACCTGCTATTTAGTAGACGAAATTGACGAATGCATAAGAGAACTTGAAAATGAAGAGACCACATATTCAGAAATAATAAAGATTCAAATACCCGATATTTCTGAAGACGATGATTGGCGTAAACCGTATAAAGACGACAGCCTAAGCGGAAGCTTAGCACTGACCCCAAACCATATGCCAGGTCCGAAGAACCCATCTTTAGAACTTAAAACACTACCCAAAAACCTTAGATATGAATTTCTAGACGATGAACTAAAAAGACCAGTGATAGTCAACGCCGACTTAGGACAACCAGAAACCGAAAAGCTATTAGAAGTCCTAAAGAAGTACCCCACCGCGTTAGGCTATAACATAAGCGATTTAAAAGGTATAAGCCCTTCAATCTATATGCATCGAATTACAATAGAGGAAGACTCTAAAACCTCTCGAGAGCATCAGAGAAGACTGAACCCCATCCTGAGCACTATAGTTAGAGATGAAGTAAAGAAATTGCTAGATGCAGGAATCATCTATCCGATCTCCGATAGTGAATGGGTTAGCCCAGTTCACGTTGTACCAAAGAAAGGAGGAGTCACAGTAGTTAAAAACAAAAAAGGCGAATCAATAACAAAAAGAGTCGTGACTGGAAGCAGGATGTGCATTGACTATAGAAAGCTTAGCAAAGCTACGCGCAAAGATCACTTCCCGTTACCCTTCATAGACCAAATGTTGGAAAGATTAGCCAAACATTCATATTTCTACTATCTAGATGGTTACTCAGGATTCTTCCAAATTCCCATCCATCCTGATGACCAAGAAAAGACTACATTCACCTGTCCTTATGGTACTTTTGCTTACCGCCGAATGCCGTTCGGACTCTGTAACGCTCCAGCAACCTTCCAAAGATGCATGATGGCAATCTTCGCAGATTTCATAGACGATATTATGGAAGTATTTATGGACGATTTCTCGGTATGTGGACAAAGTTTCGAAGGATGCTTACAAAACTTAGAAATGGTACTAGAACGTTGCGTAAAAGTAAACCTCGTCCTAAATTGGGAGAAATGCCATTTTATGGTCCGACAAGGAATAGTTCTAGGACACGTCATATCAGATAGAGGGATTGAGGTAGACAAAGCTAAAATAGAGATTATAAAAGATCTCCAACCTCCAAAATCCGTACGAGAAATACGGAGTTTTCTAGGACACGCCGGTTTCTACAGAAGATTTATAAAAGATTTCTCGAAAATCACAAAACCTCTGACCGGCCTGTTAATGAAAGATGCTGAGTTCGTCTTCGACGACGACTGTCTAAAAGCATTCGAAACATTGAAATCAGCCCTTATCACCGCACCAATCATGCAACCACCCGATTGGCGACTACCGTTTGAAATCATGTGCGATGCGAGTGATTATGCTGTAGGCGCAGTTCTCGGACAAAGGAAGGACAAGAAACTCCATGCTATCTACTATGCCAGTAGAAACTTAGATCCTGCCCAAATGAACTACGCTACCATAGAAAAGGAACTTCTAGCAGTTATATTTGCGCTTGACAAATTTCGTTCTTACTTAGTAGGAGCAAAAATTATCATATACACAGACCACGCTGCCATAAGGTACCTAATAAGCAAAAAGGATGCCAAACCAAGACTATTGAGATGGATCCTGTTATTACAAGAGTTTGACTTAGAAATCAAAGATAAGAAAGGAACCGAGAACGTTGTTGCAGATCACTTATCCCGAATAGAAGGCATCAAACACAAACCAGTACCGATAAATGACGATTTCCCGTACGAACGTCTGATAGCCAAATTAGAAAGTGACACACCCAATTCAATCTAGGAAGATCCAGAATTCGAAAAAGCCGTAGAAGCCGTCTATGCCCAAGTCACATTACCTTGGTATGCTGACATCGTTAATTACCTCGCTGCGGGCGTGCTTCCACCGGATCTTACTTATCAGCAAAAGAAGAAATTCTTCCACGATCTGAAACACTATTATTGGGACGAACCCCTACTCTTCAAGAGAGGGGCCGGCAACATATATCGTTGCTGTGTCCCAGAGGAAGAAATAGAAAATATTATTTCCCAATGCCATTCAGCACCGTACGGTGGTCATGCTAGTACATCCAAGACGTGCGCTAAGATTCTCCAAGACGGCTTATTCTGCCCTAATCTCTGGAAAGACGTTCACATCGTTGTGCAAAAGTGTGATAGATGCCAACGAACTGGCAACATCTCACAACGTGATGAAATGCCTCAGAAAGGAATCTTAGAGGTAGAAATCTTCGACGTCTGGGGAATAGATTTCATGGGACCATTTCCACCTTCTTTTGGAAATAACTACATACTCATCGTTGTCGATTACGTGTCTAAATGGATAGAAGCCATAACTGCTCCAACAAACGACGCACGAGTAGTAATCAAACTCTTCAAAAACACAATCTTTCCTAGATTCGGTGTACCCAGACTCGTCATTAGTGACGGAGGATCTCACTTCATATCGCGAATATTTGATAAACTTCTCTCTAAATATGGAGTCCGCCACCGAGTAGCTACACCCTATCATCCGCAAACTAGCGGACAAGTAGACGTCTCGAACAGAGAAATAAAACAGATCTTGGAAAAGACTGTCGCTACCTCAAGGAAAGATTGGTCGTCGAAGATACAAGAAGCTTTATGGGCTTATAGGACCGCTTTTAAGACACCAATAGGAACCACCCCCTACAAATTAGTTTACGGTAAATCCTGCCATCTCCCTGTAGAGTTAGAGCATAAGGCCTTTTGGGCCATTAAGACACTCAACTTCAACTACACCGAGGCAGGAGAAAAGCGAATCTTGAACTTACACGAGTTAGAAGAACTTCGATTAGACGCTTACGAAAATGCCCGTATCTACAAAGAACGAACTAAAAAGTGGCATGATAAACGTTCAATCAGGAAACAATTTAGTGTGGGAGACATCGTATTGCTCTTTAATTCACGATTAAAACTCTTCCCAGGTAAACTAAAATCTAGGTGGTCTGGACCCTATGAAGTGACTAAAGTACTTCAGAGTGGAGCTGTTGAAATTACCGATAAGACAAATGCACCATTTATCGTAAATGGGCAACGTCTAAAACATTACAATAAGAACGACAACAGTCCTCAAGTCAGCAATATAAAATTGCTTGAGCTTCCAGCTTAGACACCCGAATAGCTTCTCACCAAGCTATCGTCAGACTTTAGACGTTAAAAACAGCGCTTACTGGGAGGCAACCCAAATTTCCCTCGTTATTGCATTTCATTTTTCTTTATAAGTCCACTTTGAAAATCCAACAAAAATTCTAAACTTATAATTACTACTACTTTCTACTTTCGTTTGTTTTCATATTCTATTTTAGTTTTCCTCTTTTGTCTTTTGTTTCTACCGCTTTTCATTTCTGAAAATCCTGACTTCAAATTTCCTGTCTTAAACGTTTCAGGATTTTTAAAAGCCTTCAAAACATTCCTTCTGTTTTCTCCGAATTACCTGCGAGTATGGCCGAATACGACTTCACGAAGGTTCACTTCCGAGGACTAGCTCAAAAGGCAAGATTTGCAGCACTGACCGAAAGAGAATTCGCCTTAACGCTGTATTATGATAAGGCTACTATGGATAAATTAGGGATCACAGATAGCATTCAATACCTGTTCAATCAACTGGGTTGGGAGAACACTGCTCTGAAAACACGTTTTGCTACCTATAAGGATCTTACCTATGAATTCCTTAGTTCTTTCAGATACATACCCAATTATGGTTTTGGATCCAGCACAGAGCTGATTACCTTCCGATTGTTTGGAATGGACCAAACCCATAGCCGGATGTCACTAGCTAACCTCCTAGGATTCCCTAGCGGACCGCATGTGTTCATCAGTGCAGAAGATGACGATATTGATTTTCAACTCGATCAATTCTGGGGTAGAATCACAGGCGACTATCACCCTGAACCAGACAGAATGTATAATGATGACATTCACAACCCAGCCTTCAGATACTTCCATAAGATACTAGCTCACACCTTGTTTGGAAAAGAAGAAAATATTACTGCAGTATCTAAAAAGAAGTTATTCATCATGTTCTGTGCTTCTCAGGGACGGACAGTAAATGCAGTGCCTTTCATGATGAGATCTTTCAAACGCCTCACGCTGGAACCACAAACACCTATCCTTATAGGAGGCCTAGTAACAATGATTGCCCACGAGCTTGGCCTTAGATTCCATTTAAATGCCAGCACTCGTTTTGGCACCATCCGGCCCATGAACATACAATTCTGCTTTAACAGGCGCATCTTGGGAAACTATGGGACCTGGACCGTGTGAGTACCTTATTAACGAAAAACCAGTACAGCTATTCACACTGACTGATCATCTGATGACAAGTATCCACAACAAGGACAACTGGCTCTATGAATTGGATGAGCCTATGAGACCTCCTTCACCACAGTCAACACCACAAAACTATATGTATGACAATG